>JAQFXM010005508.1:0-14835 GCA_034693345.1 Entomobrya multifasciata | reverse complement strand
GAATGTAATTTGTCTTTTCGAATGTGTCGTGCAAACTTGTTTGCTTGAAATTTCGGTAAGATCCATGCTGAATTTGAACAGTTCTTTAGATCGTCTTGAATTAATTCGTCTTGTCTTCCATAAAAATACTTTGAAAATGCAATGCTCCATTTCTTCCAAGCATAATCAGAAAAGTGTAAATACGGATCTGAGATGATCTCCTGAAATTCTGGTAAACCTGATCTTTCCAATGTAATAATGGATTTGAGTGGACTTACAAGGAGCTCTGGCAGTCGAGGGTGAGGTTTAGATACACTAATTATTTTTTCAAGATTCCAGGTTTTCTTATTTTTAAAACCTTCGTTATTGTTATTATTGTTCATGAAGAGTTGAATGGTTTTTGTTTCTGTTCGTGCTAAAACGAAGTAACCTCGATTTACTGTGACATGTGAACCCCGATCCGAATTGTTCCATGTGATGTTGGTTAATGCGGATAAACCATATTCTATCCCTTCCAAAGCTAACTGAAAATCTACATAATCTATTTTACTGTAAATAGAAAACTGGTCTCGAACAAGTTCATCAAACTCTGTATAAGGAATGGGTTGTCTAGGTGTTACTATATTATATACATTGTTACTTTTGTACGCATTACTAAGTACCAAACCAGCAAGCAAAAAACCTGCAATTACAATTCTAAATCGTTGTATTTTTTGTAAGTTGCCTGGAAACGGATCTCCTTGTTCCAAAAACACTTTTAATCCATACAAAACTTTATGATTTAAAGAAAAAGTACAATAAAGGCCAAAATGCTTCGATAAACACTTTGCTGAAATAATTAGTGTTAATACTAATAAATTCCAAATGTATGCGTCGAAAATCACAATAAACTCTGAAAATAACAGCAGCTTAGTTCCTTGAGTTCCACAACTTACAAAATGAATTGAGCTAAGCGTATTTTCCACCAGAAAACCCTCATGCCGTTGCTCGCTTTCCAGAAGTACTAACAGATATAAATGAAATGGATGATAAGGGTCATAGGGATCGTAATAATTTAAGACAAGTGGTGTAAAGTTTCCCATCAAAGATGTCATTACAAATCCATAAGCCATCGAAAGTTGTTGCTGTGGATCTCTGGCAGATTGCATTCGCTTTAATAAAACGTTCCTATTGTTCCTTAGAACGTCGTTTTTCTGAAGTATTTCATAAAGAATATTACTTAAAATCCCTTCCAGTTTTGGTTCAGTCTTCCAATATATGAATTCATTTGAGGTTGATATTCCTTCATTTAAAATATAACTCAACGAAAGCTTCCTAACATCCATTGGTTTTGGCACAAAACCGTACTTACACTTAAAACATGGGACAAGTTTGTTTGCATCCCAAAATATGCACAAACCATTTCGATTACAGTTTAGTTGAACAACCAACAAAACATCTTTAATTATGTGACGGTTTGTGCAGTCATTTAAATATTGGTCTTTACATCGTCTCATCCAGCTATATAGACTTTCCTTGTCATATATTTCTAGTTTTGTTTCGTGAATTAACATGTGAATGGGACTGTTTGCACTTGGTAAGGTTTTTAGAAATGAAATGCCGTCTGAATATTTGGGAAATATTTGTGTATGCTTTCCAATAGCTAACATATATTCAGGCATGAGTAGATCTACTTGAACTTGGCACTGCCATAATTTTGAGGCAACTGAAAATGATTTAAGATTTAAACCAACACAGTATCCACTGTTGTGCTTGTAGTTATTTCGAGACGCATATGGAGTTATTGGGATAAAGTGTTTCGAATAATGACAACTATGTTGGACATCGGAGGTTTCATTTTGTAGTCTTTGTTGCGTAAATATTCCATAGAATGATGGCACATTTTGTGGAATCCAAAGCAGGTGTGGCTGGTTGTAACGATAAAACCTTCTGTTTTTGTAGTTTGGGTGCTGCAAAGCATAAGTAAATTGTCGTAATATTATTGGTACCTTTAATCGTCCTGAGTTTATGTTTATTCCACGAAAATTATTCACTACAAGTGGACAATTATCGGATAAGAAAGTATTTAGTGTGGAATCTAAGCTTTGAATTGTGTCATAATTTTTACGTGAATTCTTTTGATATTGTTGGTACGCAGTTTTGGTCTTTTTAAAGAAAGACATACCATGATAATATGCTATTCGACTAATATTTTTACTCAGGTTTTTTTCCGGAATTTTAGAAAATGATGTTATGTTCAGAAAATACTCATAACTTATTGTTTTGTTTTGAGGAACTGAAGATGTGTACAAAACTTGTATTACTAAAAGAAATGTTCTAAATGTATCCATTATGTGCTTGATATTGTTAAACCACTTGTAATCGTACATTTAGTCAAGCTATGTTGGAACGAAGTTACCCAGCTAATGCTCGTAATTGATAATGTATTGATTTAAAAGCAATTAAAAATTGTGCCAGTAACTATTTCCGGTTTAATTACTTTGAGCAGAAGAAATTTAATTTTAAAATTGTTTTTGGGGTTTGAGAAAATCTGGTTATGGGTTCGCAATGTAGTAATTAATATTTTAATCAAGAAATCGACTTATCTAAGCTACTTACCTCAGGCATAGTTGTGTTTTATGTATACTATTAAATAGATAAACCTTTAAGCGGACTTACGTCTTTATTACATTACTTATTTAAAAAACATTTATTAAATGGCATTATTTTACTCCTTCAAAATTAATACTGAGATATTTTTCGGCTTCAAGCTCTTCCTGATAGCTATTTTCGCTTTGGGAATGTTTATGTGCAATATAATGCAGAGAAAATCTTCTTAACATGCAGCACATAAATGTTTAGCAAAGGCACAGATGGTCACGTGTATAAATCAGTTGTTTCGTTTTGTCGGTATATTATATTTCTTAAGCGACCCATCACAATTACTAATGAAGTCGCAAAAAGGTACTTCAAAGGTTTTAGAATACTAATTATAACCTTTTTTAGAGCTTACCAGGATGAGTCAACAAAGACCTAAAAGTTCCTCGAATCACTCCTTTCATATAACCACACTGTGTTATTCTAGAAACTACTAACAAGTTCCCATTCTGAATTAAAACGGGTCTGCAAGATTTCCTAAACTTGTTCATTAATTTTGTGTTTTTCTTTGAACCCCACGAGACACCTTTCCAGGACCGTAATATTTTATGTCCTCTGATATACAAGTATTTGCCAAGTTGAAGAATGACCGTCCAGACTAAAAAGGATCCCCAGACTGAGCATACTATCAAAACTTTAGCCGCAATAGACAAATTGTCCCAATATGTTATCAGTACAAAATTACCAAACGTTGGTAATACTACAGCAACGACATGAAAGAATGAAATATAGTGGCCTCCCCAACTCATTAAGTTTGAATTCAATATCTGAAAGCATCTGAATGCATGTCTCAAGTGGTCTGAATTCGATCTTAGAGTGTCTAAGGTGTCATATTTTCTTCGATTTAAGTCTAATTCTTTGGTGTAAAATACTGTAAGTGAATATAAATATGTTATGAAGACACTCAAGGTAAGGCTGAAGTTCAGTGCATTGCAAATAGTTAAATAGGAATGGAATAGAATAACAAGGATGCCCGCAGGAAAATACGTGTAATATTCAATAGGTACCCAATCACCAATAAACACGGTGGCTCTTGGGTCGTATATACAAAGTGATATTACGGAAATTGCTATCAAAGCACCTAATCCAATCATCAGCTTAATTAGCATATTCAACTCAGTTGAAAATCTACTAGAATTAGGATCATTTCCTGGCATGTACTTTTCTGTAATATGTAAGAAAATGTTACTCGTTTTTAAAAGGAATGAAGTCTTTCAAAAAGAAGTTTTAAGTTATGAGAAAACTTACCGTGGAAATTTCGAAAGAGTAGCAATGTTGCATTTATGACTCGACAAAATTCGAATTCAAACAAACAAGATATTGATATAATTGTGTAATGAGTGAAGGCCGCAAACCAGAAAAACAGTGTTGAATTTTGACGTTCTTTGTCCCCAATCAAGTAAAACTTGAGTACTAGTAACAGTGAGGCAGCAGACCAAAAGCTGGTCAAGTTAAAGTTTCTTTTGAGGCGTGAAACTACTTTTAGATTGCTTGAGATTACGAAAAGTTGCTTGCTTAAGTCAACTGAAAAAGAACAAGAGCCGAGTTTTTGGCCAAGCTGAGTTAAGATGTGGAATGTTTCAAAAAAGTGATTTGAAAACATTTTAGACAGGCATGATTTTAAGTTAAAAGTTTTTTGAATTGCTTTGAAACTATGTGTAACATTTTCCCATTTTAAACTTTATCAAATAGTGTACTACTGTGCTAATTATTATCCGCAATATAATACAACTTTATTTGCAAAGCTGCTCAATGGTTGTTCTACAGACAGGAACTGAAGTTCAGGAATTCACTCCTTGGCATGTCCTCTGATTTTGTAACCTTTCGTAAAAATTTCGTACTTGTTTAAAGCTATATGTTATTATTTTAATCAGATTGGACATTTTGTGAGCATAAAAGTATTGTCGAATTAAGTTTTATGAATATAATTAACCAAAATGAACCGAATGAAATGAATCACTAATAAGCTTTTATTACAATCTTCGCAATCATATTGTCAAAACAATGTATTTTGTATCTAAAATTTTTGTTTGAATATGGTTTTCTTGATAATATGGTTAATATCGTTTGCAATTTTTAATGAGTACTTTCTAACATAAAATAGTTTATCAGTTTTGGTATCGATTTTAATGAAACATATTTAACTAATAACCTATGTACGATTGTAGTTTGTATCAATTATTTTTCAGGACGTACTCATTAGCTTTATTGGAAATGGTTATTTAGCAGGCTATGCAATTTCTTTCCAAACAATCATAAAATTAATAATGGGGTGTGGACGCTTGTGGTAGTTATGAATTAATTTCATTTAACATTATTGATAAATCAATGAAATAAATGTTGCATTAATTCACATAGCTTGCAAGCTCGATTGAAGCAAATTTTCACCATAGTAAAATCTTAGGCTTAAGGTTTCTTTTGAATAGTTTTCTGTTAGATGCAATGCAAATTCATGCGAAAGTGGATACTAAATTCATGTAAAACAAATAATTTTGAGTTTTTAACAAGAGAAAGGTTAATGTATTTATACTACACCTCATGATGATTGCAAAATTCATATGGACTTACATTTTCTTGTTTCAATTCATATGTGCAACCATTAAAATAGAGAATTTCTGCCACTCGAAAAGCAGACTACATACCTCCCCTAAAAGTAACTAATTATTATTGTTATACTTTCTATTTTAGCAGTTTCATTTTAGGATTTTGGCTACAGTCCAGAAGAAGCAATTTTAAATGCACATTCAGTACAGTTTGAAACAGAATAATTTTAACGCATATTTATGCAGTTATTACTGTTCTAAATATAAAAGTAAGGAACAAGCATCAATTATTTTTCAGCTTTACGGAATAGTTTCCACATACGTAAGTGCAATATGTGACAAAAACGTAAATGCACTACGAAACATGTATAAAATCTACCGTAACACTAGGAAATTTGGAAGATGCAGTAAGTTGTTTAGAGTAAAAAATGGTTTTAATATAAATATCGTTAGTAAATTTAACTATACAATACAATCTTTCTTTATTCATGCGTAATGTTTGTAGTACATGATAATTTAATTCTTCAAATTAACTTTCCAAGCTGAAACCCATAACGGAACTTTCAACTTACGAGGGGTGCTATTCAAAGTATAAGTTCAGATCGGCTATCTATTTTGGCCATAGTTAGGTACTAATAAGAGATAATTATTCCCCAAACCATAGGTCTCCATGGCGACCCCGTGCATAGTATGCCAACTTCAAAATTTCTTCCTACACCACAGCTACCTACAATCTGTGTTTCTTTAAATTGCTTTGTGTTATTATAAATACTTCGATATCAATCTTTTTATATAAATATCGTAAGAATAATGCTTCAATAAGTCCTTTGGCTTATTAAAAAAGGATATGCTAACATATTGTCACCCAAAAGGTTATAAAAAACAAATCATCCAAGCACAATTTACATCCAGGCTGGTCCAAATTACAATTTATTAAAAAACACAATTACGTCAATTTTTTGAAAAATATGTCAATAGACGTACTACTCTTCTATTTAAACTTCATTTAACACTATAAAATCTCGAAAAAAAATATTTGGAAATTTAGCTTGGACTAGTTTAGCTCCACAAAATGAATACACTGCTTATATTTACAAGCATTCGTACGCACTGTATTTTAAGTAATAAATTTATAAAATCGACGATTTTGATTCATTTTTTACTAAATTTTTATCTTAAGTATGCAGAAAATAAATTTGGACAATCGGGGCTAAGGGCTCAAATCTATCAATTAAATTAGTGAGTTGCGTTACGTTGCGTTAAGTGGTGAGGTAAGAAATTAGAAGTTGGCTTACTATGCACGGGGTGGCCATGGAGACCAATGGTTTGGGGAATAATTATCTCATATTGGTACCTAACTATGGCCAAAATATAAAGCCGATCTGAACTTATACTTTGAATAGCACCCCTGAATATCGTTAGTATAATAATCATTGTTGAAAATTATGATCCAATTTTATTTCCACAAAAATTATTGTTGGATGGTTTGACAAATTTGCAATTTGAATCCACTTATAATTGTTTCCTGAAACTGCATTTTAAATTGTATTAAGATAACGTTTGGATTGTAGACTAAGTATGTTGTGCTGAAAAAAAATCCTTGTGAAAGATAATAAAACTTGGTTATACCCAACTTAAAGATCATTTGTTCATTTGGAATAATATGACAGCATAAGTGACCACAAAGCTGATCGTCTGTAAATTTTACGAATTCGATTGAATTAAAACAAGCACAAAATTCTTTGAATATGGTTTTTTAATTAATACTTTAGACTTTGTATAATAAATTATTCCTAAACATCATTTACGTACGGTAGCCAAGAATCCATAACTTGTGTGAAAGAATTTGCATGATAGTGCGATTGGCTCAGAATGTATCTCCAGCTTTACCAATAACAATATTGAGTGGTCATCTTTGCAGGTATGCGGTTTGCATGACTGTGTCCATGTTTTGAACGAGGTCCCTACAAAGTCGTGAAACTCAGCCGCGGCTGTCCACGTAATCAAATTATACAATGCATAGCTGACCGCTAAACCAACTGAAAGATTAGAACTGTTAGTCATAAACAAATCAGGTACTTGGCATAGATATGTAATTACTTCCAAATAATATGACAACAATTGGAAACCAAATATTTCGTTCACAAGTTCAACTTTCATCTTTAACTGATACATTGTGTTGATGCCCTGTCAAATTTAAGCTTAGTTATTAAAATTCCCCGAAATTTCATATTTTATAAGTTTACATTTTAAATCAATAATTGCCTTACCCGATCAATATCGTGGCATCTATTCCAAAATAATTGGTTCTTAAATTCCCAAGACTTTATTAGCATTGAACAACTCAATGAAAGTATAAGGGCAGGGCTAATATAGTAAAATGTAAGAATGTAAGTATTCAAACTGATAAGAAACAGGTCCCCGAATGGCATCCTAGAATTCAAGAACTTTGAAATTTCGTAATATAAATTGATAGGAAAATCCACGGTTTCCAAGGCGCGTTTATTTGTCCAAGAAGCAATTTCGAAATTAAAATAAGTGTACATTATCCCCATAATCACCAAAACTATCTTTGTAAATCTTGAGCTCTTTAAATTTACAGTTGTAGTACAATTCACAATTTTCTCTACTCTATCTTTTTTAAACCAAACAGTTCTCATAAATGTAAGCCACGAGACTACAGAGGCCAAATTGCTTACTAAATCAAAACTACTGCTGACGAAAGAACCTGTAGCCTTGCTATGCTTAATAAAAAGGTCTAGTACTAAAAAGCCATTGTACACTAATACCAACGCATGCGAAATTGCGCAGATAATGCGTCGTATTCTTCCACATTCCAAAATAAAATAAGTCTTTCTATCACTCCACTCGACATTAAATGGAACAAAATATATTACACTGCACACTCTGACAAAAAATAAAAATGGAGAGTCAGGTTTAGCAAAATGGGTTGACCGGTGAAAGTTTTCACTTTTAAAAAGCTTGAGATCACTTTTTTGCTTGATAGACATTTATAAACAGATTTTCCTCAACGTTGTACGTGTTTCAAAAGGGTTTATATGTCTACCTAAATATATTCACAATAAGACACCAACGAAAGTGTTTTTTCGATGCAAAAACATGTGTGGTTGAGTCACTTCCTCTTGCAGTAACACAGAGTATGTTCTAACATGAATTTAATCACTAAAATTCTAATAATAAGGCTTACATATTTTTGGGTGTTAAAAAAGTTAAGATATTTTATTAGCTTTATGTTTACATTAAGTTTTCAGTTCTATTTCTACTACTTATAACATCGTATTTGCTTATTGGCCTTATTGAATACAAATTCTTACTTTTTTCAAAATTTATAATTCATCAAAATATTCATGTTTTAATTCGCAAATGAAAGGCGATGGTGCACGTGGTATTTCAGAAATATGGTCAATATAATCTACTTGATAATCATCTAAGGTCTACAATACAGCACTTACTAATATCCATTATGTAAACCAAAAACATATGCAGCAACATCCACTACGTTTAGAATACAATTGAAAAAAAGTTCAAGGGGAAGGGATTAATCAATAAAATAGTAATTTATTACAATACTTTTGTGGTACATTAAGGAAATCAATCTATGCCGGGAGTTCTGAATGGGGACACAAATTCGACATAAGTAACCACAAAGCCAACCACTTTACAAAAAGGTCTTACATCAAGCTATTTACACAACGTTTTCCCTATGCAAATACATTAACAAAATTAGTAATAACGTGGTGATTTAGTTTTTACTGAACTAAAAATACTGTAATGACCACAAACGGCGCCCTAGGGTGCAGTGAAAACGTGATAATACTAACCTATACATAGATTTAATTTGCTTAAGTTGGATTACGCCGGACACATACACAAGATGCACTAAAAACATAAGTAAAAATTTAAATTGTTAGAATGTATATAATCGGGACTAAAGTTCAACAAATAAATCCGTTTTATTGCTTACAGCTAGCAGCAGATAGAAAATTTACTTATTCCATTGTCAACACTTATTAAAAATTTATTAATACATTAAATATTTTATATTTTAGCTTCTAGAAATGCTAATTCCCTGTAAATTTTTTTAAAAGATTTTTTAATAACCAGACACTATATTTTGTAAAACGGTAACTGCCATTTGTTAGTTTTTCAATACCTACTAGTACTGGACGATCCTAAACCTTGAATTCAACAAAATACATAAACATGGCTGAAAAGTGACCTATATAATATGTTCAACTGACTATTCAGCGAAGCTTCAGCAAACGTTTATTTCCAATGCTTTCCTACGTTATTCGATACATCCACAAATAAGAGGGACAAAAAACAAAATAAACGATACAATTTCTTTCCATTCAATTTTTTAAAAGGGAATATATATTAACTAACTACTGGGAAACTGAAAGGAATTACAAATTTTCTAAGTAAAAGGAACTTAACATGATATAAGAGCAAATGTATTTATAATAAATAATGTAAACATGAAATAAATAAGTACCAGAATGTAAAAAAAGAAATCCGGCTGCGCCGGCATATATTCACTTAATCATTTAACTAATTTTAATTGATCAATGAAGCGTCATTATACAAAAATATTGAAAATTTGTCATTTTATAAAATCACTTTCTAAAATGAGCCATATTTGAAAACTATTGAGTTTTAGAATATGGTCTCTTGACAAAGTTTGATCTTAATACTAAAATGGATCGATTGATACAATACAAAATTACCCATTTAAAATACATGTAACCGTAAATTGGCCGTTACTCAAAAACCTATTGAAGCCTTACTATTGACCATATGAATTTGTTTGCTAAGTTTCATTTCAATTCAAGCGTTTGGACGCTAGAGGACCAACAGACAGACAGACTTTCAGCCCATGTCATCATTCATTGATCTTATAAAGTACCATTATGGTACTAATAAAATTGAACCAAGAGTAATTTGACAAAAAATGCCAAATTCAATTAGTCCAGCCAACTTTATTATTAATATTTTCAACTTTATGGTACCGGTAAATCTTTGTTTGATGGACTCATCTGGAATATAATAATAGTATAAGTTACCACAAAGCCTAGCATCTGAAATTAATCAGCAAAGTATATTTTAGCTTGCAACAAGAAAATCTATTTGTGTAAGTCAAAGTTGAAATAATACAGAGAGACCTACCGACACTATAAATCCACTGCTTATTTGAAAATATTTACAAGACAACGCGATAGGCTCTGAGTTTAATTCAAGTTTCGTCAACATTAATTGCACCCTTACCAATCGATTATTTGATGGGTTTGTTTTACAAATCGTGCACCACTTAATAAAATGTTTGGTAACGTATTCATGAAACTCTGCAGCAGTAATCCAGGTCATCAAATTAAACATCACTTGACAAAACACCGGAATCCATGAAAAATGAACGGTTGAAAACAAATATTTATCTGGTATTTGACACAAATGAGTGATTGCCGCAATATAATATGCCATGAACTGAAATCCAAAAACTTCATTGACTGCCTCTACTTCGTTTCTTAACTTTAAAAGAATCTGAAACCCCTGCTGTCAAACACTTTATTTAATTAAACACGAATAAATTGTACATAAAAATTTGTTTGATATTACCTTGTGAATATTTGAACATCCAACTGAAATGAGTTTGTCATTTAAGTCCCATGCTTTTGTCAACATTGAAAAGCTCAATGCAAAAATAAATGCATGATTTATAAAGTAGTACAAGGAAACATGTGTCTGTACAGCCAACAAAATCCAGTTTCCCGATGAGAACCAGGTCAGAAATGATTTGGCAAAATTGATGTTTAGACTAAAATCTTTTAACATTTCTGAATAAAGCCTTATGTAATAGCTGGAAAACTCAAAGTTGAAACATGAATACCAAATACTCATTGAAACTACGAAACATTTAAATACTTTGAAGTTGTACCCCTGCAAATTCAATACACCTGTACAGGTAACGTTAATAATGCCTTCTAATTTGAATCTTTTAAACCATACAAGTTTTACGAAATTAAGCCACAACACTAGAGAAGCCAAATATGTGGCAAACTCAAAGCTCTTACTTACTAATGAATTTGTCTTTTTGTGAAAATTATTCATGCACACTACATCCGAAAATGTGGTATAGAATTGAACTAACAGATGTAAAGTCCCACAAATAAAACTTTGTAAATTGTTGCTTTGCAAAGTGAAGCGATTTGTCTTGGAGCTCCATTGCACACGAAATGGGACAAAAAGTAGGAGGCTAGAGTAAGTCAAGAAAAATATGAATGGTGATGAGACTGGTGGGTTACTAGGGGTAACACGAAATCGCTTTTTATTCAACATTTTCAATTCCACGTATAATATAATTGTTTAACCAATCCACGCTAGTGGATTAGGCTAGACCCCTTGTCAAGTAACATGTAAGCTTTTGACTAAATCGGAATTCGTAAAACTTGACTTTTATATGGTAGTTGGCAATTTATGTCTATTTTGAATTGAATTACTTTATTAAGAAATACAATTATCGTCGAAGATAAACAATTTTTTTTAAAATTTTATGGAAATAGTTAAACAAAAATTAATTTATTGTTTTATTTGCATTTTTCAGAGAAATCGATAAATTCGTAATTAAGTTGATTAGATAATTATTGGTTCATTTATAATAAATATCATTGTTAAATTAGGTATTCAAGTAGCAAAAAAGATGGGCTTGGTTTTTTGCTGCTGTCAATTGTTTGCATATGAAGATGGGGTTCTGTTAACTTGTACTATGTAGGAAGCACATAGGTCATGATATGGTGTCTTTGACCAGTTTTTAATATGATCCTAAAACGAATCAGAAGTTCTCGTTCGATGTAAACTCCATGAAAATTATTTGCTAGCTCTAGAGAGTTGTCCGGTTTGAAAACGTTTTGAATGGTATCCAGGTTTAACAGGCCATCGGGTGACAATAAATATTTCGCAGGTACTTGACACATATACATGATTATGATAATGTATGAAGTTTTTATTTGAAAGCCGAATAATTCGTTAATCAGGCATATATCATCCCTTTGTTTAAACAGAACTTGAAACCCCTTTGGATACGTATAAATATGCATTTTAAGCTATTTCTTAGTTTACCTTGTCGATATTGTTGCTCTCCGTCAAGATTAATTTTACTTTAATTCCCATGCTTTTGGAAGCAATAAAAATCAAATCTCAAATCGAAATTCATCCCATGATATACATATAAAAATAGCATAACATGTGCCTGAACAAATATAAAAATTCAGCTTCCAGATGCCAACCAAGTGGAAAATGGTTTGATAAGATGAATGTAAAAAGGTAAAGTTTTATTTCTATCATATCGAATGGTCGAATTCCAAATCTCCAAACTAAAATAAGAATACCAAATTTTCATTAATATTACAACAAACAAAAGTACTTTGAAGAAGTAACCCCGTATATTGGCGTGCATGTAAAACTATCTTGTTTTTGATTAGTTAAGCGTGGTTTTCTTCTCGTTTTGCAAGTTAACGACCAGTCTGCTGACTACGTTATTATTTGTCAATGATATTTATTGCATGAAAAGTAAAAGCTGGAATATTTGTCACTGATTTTCCCTATCGGACATACAATGGCTAGTTGGTTTCAATTAGTACTAAATTTAATGGTTATTACATTGATTATTTGGTAAATATCCCGAGACATTTGCACGAAAATAAATCGTGTTTTAGTTGCTTAAATGTAGTCAAACTGTGTTACATCCGTCCCAATCGTTTTGGGATAAAATTATTCTAAGGAGCCGACTAGACGCCCTCAAGTGAGTTAATATAATTATTAGAAAATATATGACATTTTTTAGTGGCCAATTTTTATTTTGAAAATGCGACGGCCTACCCTTCTCACTGCTTTTGTTCCCCTCCTATCATCACTAAAACACAACAGTGCAGTGGCATTACAAGCTTGCATTACTATTACTGAGAAAGGGTCAAGTCCAGTGTTTGGGATGGCTAAAAACTTTCGTTATCGGTATTGCGTTCAAAGCATCTGCGGTATCGTTATAGTTCTCGGTAGCTAACTCTTCGGTATCGTTTTCGATGTTCAGTTAAAAACAATTTAGGTACCGGTAGTGTTATCGTTATTTCATGGACTCAATTTCGTTTAAAGCAAACTTTGCAGTGTAAGGCAATATGACATTTTTGTGTACATTTAATGCCAGAAGAGTTGATCAACTTAAGTTTGTTGTAAAACGCTGGAACAATTTGAATTTGTTGTTAAGAGGGGCGACACTTTTAATTTGTTGTAAAACGCTGGGTAACTTAAGAAATTGTTGAAAATGACTGGGGAAAGAAGAAAAGACAGAAAAAAAGGGACAGAGGATTTCTCTTTAGGAAATGTAGGACAGGCTAAGACATTTTAAGGTGTGTGGGTTAGACAAAGAAAAAATCTTTTTGTATAGTTTATAGTGTGTGCACTATAAACTTGCTGTTAATTATGGCATGCGAAGCATGTCCAATTACTAGTGTTGACTTACGACTATTTAATTTAATACCGTTTCATTGGACCACAAGTATATTCTAACGAAATCAAAAATTTATTTTATAAGTATGGTTGTAGACGACCAACAAGCAATGGACAAAGTTAGAAAACGTTTTCACTGGTAGGTTTGAAATTGAAAGCGTTTAACATGAACAAAGTCTAAAAAGAACAAAGATGTTTACTTTCGCATCATCCTGTCCTGCTCTTTTGTGTACAAAAAAATATTTATATTTTGTTGGCAAACCGAAAGTCATGTGGAAGAATAGAAAAAGAAAACTCACTTTGCTTACCTACTAGTTTGTTAGTACAAGTACCTAGATCAGATCGCTAGCTTAAAAACTTTGTAATTTAGTTAGCGATCTGATGTGTTCTCACTGTCAACAGTAAACTAAAGTTAACTTTTTATTAAAAAAGTACAAAACGTAGCAGTATCGGTGAAGGATATATATATAGAGATTCTAGGGAAAAGCTTTTCATTTAATTTTATGCTGCTTTTTAATTTATTAAATATATAGTCAGATTTAATGTAAGGATTAGTTTTCTTAATGTCTTAGCCTTGGATAAATGTTTCGAAATAATTCATTCATAACAATGGGTGTTTGACAAATACAGGTTGACCCAACAATTGCCAAATCTGATTACAGAATGTTTTTGAACGAAAACGCCCTCTATTTTTTGCATAATTTTAAACCCGGTTTTTCCTTGAAAAATATGCAAAAAATAGAGGGCGTTTTCATTCAAAAAATTCTGTCATCAAATTATGCAATTGTTAAGTCACCCTGTATTTTCAAACACGTCCCATTTAAAATATTTTCTAATTGAATATATTTTTAACATTCCTTCCTTCAAAGCAATGAGTGCTTGAGCAAGACAGGCTGGCCTAACAATAGCATAATTTGATTACAACATTTTTCCTGTTGACTGTTTGCATATTTTTGAAGGAAAACCTGGGTTAAAAAATATGCAAAAAATAGAGGGCGTTTTTGTTCAAAATATTTCTGTAATCAAATTATGCAATTATTGAGTCACCCTGTACTTTTCAAACACACGTCCCATTTAAAAAGTTTTCTAATTGAATATATTTTTAACATTCCTTCCTTCAAAGCAATGAGTGCTTGAGCAAGACAGGCTGGCCTAACAA
>JAQFXM010005507.1:0-14836 GCA_034693345.1 Entomobrya multifasciata | reverse complement strand
AAAAACAAACAACAACTAAATTGTAAAATGAATACTTTTTTAACCTGATCATACACACTTGGTTTGTATTATAAGAAGCAAACAATAGCCTCATCCATCATGTGTAGTTCATTTTAATATCAAAAGACATCTTTTAATGTTTGGTTTAAAATGGGCGACAGGGACACGTAGGTGTAGTGCTGTACGTATTTTTCTATGCCATAGAAACTGTTAAAATCGTGAAATGCATAAAATGTCAGGGCTTGCTTCATTCATACTTTCACACTACTAAAACCACAGACAATTTGGCATTTGTAGAAATTTAAAATGTGTAATTGACTAGACGTAGAATTGAAGCTTTTTGGACACTTGTTCATGTGTGCGTTCATATATGTGCGTGTGCTCTAAGGAGTTATATCATCATTTTCACCCTATGTTAATCTCTTCATCATCATCATTATTTTTACAATCGCCGTTTGTCGGAACAAAACGAATTTATGCACTGATTTACTCTTATTTCAATAGGAGTGCCGACATTATATGAAAACTAATCCTTTTACATGGAAAACTTCAATAATATATTTTTTTGTGAAAAATAGGTTTCAAATCATCTAATATTTTATAATCGCGTTAAATATATTCTAAAGCTTATTTTATGCAAAATTGTTTTCTTATTTGAAGAATTTGAATAAAATGTGTTTCACATAATATATATATATATGTATAGCAAAGCCAGCTGTACACAAATGATACCCGTTAGTGTACGCAGTACACTATAAAAGTTGCTAGTAGACATGATAATGATCTTTAAAATCAAATATCTTTAAAAGTTGTTCAAAAGTTAAGCTTCATACTTCACCCCTTCGTTCCAATTTCAAGCACGCTGACTATAAATTTGATTAATTTTGGTATTCTGCGAGGTAGGAAAAGGTCAGACTTAAATTCAGCATCCCAAGTTGTGACTACATTCTGATTTTTAGTCTTGAATTAGGAAATTCAATGAACTTCCGAAATTGTTAAATGGGGACGACATGCACAATAAACTGCCTTTGATAAGTTCGATACTTCCTCGAGTCCATACATCCATACATGCATAACCCAAGCTTTTAAATTTTCCCCCCTTTTTACGGTAACGTAGTATTTCAAGTTTTAAATCTGATATCAAATTCGGATTCTACGTGTCCAAAACCCTCTTGGATATAATTTTTGTATCAAAATTCTAAAATTTAAATTTTCCCGCCAATTTCCAGTAACGCAGTATTTCAAATTTTTAATCTGACGTCAAATTCGGATTCTATGTGTCCAAAACCCTCTTGGATATGATTTTTGTTTCAAAATTCTAAAATTTAAATTTTCCCGCCTATAATCAGTAACGCAGTATTTCAAATTTTAAATCTGACGTCAAATTCGGATTCTACGTGTCCAAAACCCTCTTGGATATGATTTTTGTTTCAAAATTCTAAAATTTAAATTTTCCCGCCAATTTCCAGTAACGCAGTAATTCAAATTTTTAATCTGACGTCAAATTCGGATTCTACGTGTCCAAAACCCTCTTGGATATGATTTTTGTTTAAAAATTCTAAAATTTAAATTTTACCGCCAATTTCCATTAACGCCGTATTTCAAATTTTAAATCTGACGTCAAATTCGGATTCTACGTGTCCAAAACTCCCTTGAATATAATTTTTGTATTAAAAATGGAGCTGTCCAAGTTGGAAGCCAGCATGTTGAAATGTGTTATGTTTCTTAACAGATGAGATGCTCATACAGATCAGAATTCTACTTCGTTATGTTTCTAGAAGAGCATTTATACAAAAAATAATGTAACCTGATTACTCGTATGTTTTGAAACATGGGCACTTAAATTGTCTCATTAGTGAGGTAACCCAATCACATCACCAATAAAAGCAAATTTTTCTAACTAATTAATATTCAAATATGCTTCTTTACATATACATATTATGTGCCTTCACGCTCAGGTAGGTGTAATCACACTTGTTTTAAAACAATGCCAGTAATAGTGAAAGTCAATATGTTTAGCATAAAATACATATAGGAACTTACGCCTGATCACCCTGATATCCATCCATTAGCCGGTAGTAAATGTAGAACCCGATCGGAATAGTAGGTCCCAGCCAGCCCAGTATGTAGAAGCTTTTAAGAAGTTGAGATTCAGATCGAAGGAATGCGAAAACAAGTAGGGTGTGTAGGTAGAAGCCTTCGCAAAACATCCAGAAGTAATTTGCGATGAGGAAATACTGAACCAAGACGAACAACCATTTGCACCACCACTAAAACAGATTTGTAGACAGTTAAAGATAAAGCAGTGTCAACAAAATGGGAGGAAGAGGGTACTTAGCAGAAATTGAATCAAACCCGTTGCTAACAAGTTTTTACATTTACAAGTTGGATGTCTTTATTTTTTAAGTGATGTTGTAGCATGTTTACTATGTTTTCACCAATTTCCTTTGACTTTCACCACCTCCATCATCATTATCGTAGACTACATTCAACCCACCCGCACTCAAACCACCACCACTTAAATAAAATGATGGGATGCTCATATGTATAACAAGTATAGATTCATGTACTATGTACTACTTATATTAGCTGTTCTGTATGGTAGCAGTCAAGTGTAAAAGCTTAAATGGATAAAAATCAGAAAAGACTTTTGAATACGTGTTTGTTACACTTTTTGAATTTGGCTACTTGTCGTAATGTAATGCAAAAAGTTCATCCCTATGAAGTTCAAAGATATTTTGAAGCATGGCGTAACATTAAATTTAAACAGATTCAGAAAAAAATAAGCCATACGGTATACTTTCTACTTAGCATATAGAGCAAAACATGTTCTTTTTTATGCATTTGCTTTTATCTAAAAAGAATAAAAAACGTACATATTCGTTTTGTATGAGTGTATTTTTGTTGCTTTCACTTTCCCTGCGGTAAGCAATGTAAAAACTTCCGACTCACTTCTCATAGTCAAGTGTTTGTTTACTTAGTAGATTTTTCTGATTGTGAGTGCCATCGGCATCTTTGGCATTAGTGACAATCATCTCTGATACAATAAAACTTTATTGCAAAAAATGTGAGCACGCTCAAGGGACAGAGCTTGAATTCAGTGAAATGTGCCTGGTCAGCTCACTTTTTTCCAATCTTCTTTGTTTACTTTTTTGGGGAGTGAATTGAATTTATGACGTTTTATTTATGTATTTGTTTGTGTACATAGTGTTGTAACAATTCAGATTGGATTAAACTACTACTGTCGAGATAAAAGTTGTCCAGTTCTGATTGAGAACTGGAAGATTCGGCAATGCATGATTGGTTCAGAGACAAAATCGACTGTGTTTTCTTTTGTTTGTCTAGTGTCCCACACCATCCCACTATTTACTAATATTACATGAGCAATCACGATATTAAATGTATGTGTTGTCAACAATACCATGCGAAATCATGAGCCCAAACCCGTTGTTATCCTAAAAGTAAAATGCAGTAAAAGTCATTGTTACATGATTTGCGGCGCCCAATGAGTTTACACAACACTGTTATATTGATGCATGGCGTGGGTGTTGATTGTATTACGATGGATTTTATGTTTTACTAACTTAATTTTACTGTACCTGTATCAAGTCTACTTTAAGCCTATCTCAAGAAGGCACTCGCACTCCAATACTGTTATATCTATGAAAATTTTATTTTCTAGTTTGTCAAGATTTTAAAACTACAAGAACCAAAATGACGAGAAGCCTTGCAGGCAGGGATTATTGTATAAACTTATACACAAAAACCAACAAAGTACTATGAATAAGAAAACTTACAGGATTAGTCATGATAACAGACTCATTCGCGATAATAAATCTGTACCAGGCGACCCAAAGCAGATTGTCGATGATGAAGGAAGCAAAAAGATTCCGGTGTATCTTGACACGTGTACATTCCAAGCATCTGTTTCAGAAAATTTTAAGAAAAGTTTTAGTTTTTAAAATGCTCTTAACATGCCTATTCTTATCTAAGTTTGTTCGAGCTACAAAATACGCATATGTATTAACTTTCATTGCCACTGCCATCTCATTTTTTTAAACTCCCAAACGTCACAAGCATGCTTAGCCTTACAACTTTTACCACAAACTGATGTTTGTGAAAATACTTTTGACCATGATTCTATCTTTGTGGTTCTATGTTGTTTTGTGGTGAAAAACTTACTTGAAGCTACAGAATATTATTAGTGAAATTGCCAACGCCAATACAGATGCACAATAGCCAAATTCGTACAACCCGTTGATAAAAAGCTTCCACTGAAAGTCTTCGAGGTTGATACAAGTTGTGTAGTTGGACCATATCAGGTTGGAGTCTGGATGCCTAAACCAGGTTCCATCCGGCAGGCATTCTTTAAATCCGTTCCCTGTAATTAAAAAGAAAGTTCGTTTAGGAAATTAGATGCTTGAGTAATTTACTTTTGATAAAGCTACACGATGCCAATAAAATCTTTTTACGTATTCTGTATTTCAAAGATACATAAATAAGAAGGTCGTTCCATTGAAAATGTGATGAAAAAAAACCAAAAATATTATGCTAGCTTGACATCTAGGTACATTAAGAGTGACGAGTAAGTGAAAATGTATTTTCTCTCTATTCCAATGCACACACAGAAAATTTTAATTGGAGAAACTAACAATTTTATCTAAAATGTCTAATCAGTGTTTTAATTTAGAAAAATTGATTAAAAATAATTTTGTTTCCTCCGGGCTTTCCCATTAAGTTGACGTGTCAAGCTTTAGAAGAATTGGATGGTACATGTTGGAAAGTTAGCTTTTATCCATCGTTTCCCCTGAACAGAAAAAGTCATTTCCCCTGCGAATTCCATATTTTTCAGCTTATCCATTCCTTTGAAACCGTTATACAAGGTAATATCACTTATTCCTTTGTTCAGTCCTTGAAGAGCAAGTTCTTCGAGATCTTGGAAAAATAAAAAGTTTGTAAGCGTCATGGGGCATAATGATACAGTACTTTTCTAGTTAGTTTGACGTTTTCGTTGATGATTTGATGTACGTGTTACTTAATAATAGAAATTTGTACTTCATGTAATGTGAATGTAGTTTCCCTGTACCTGCCAAATTAGCAAAAGAAACTCCAGTCGAGTTATTTACAGGATCCAGAATATCGAAGCAATTTTGCTTTGTTTTCATTTCCGCAACGGCAGCGGGTGTAAGTCCCACTGTTCCACTGTCAGTCAGGTAAAACATTCTACTTCTCAACCTGAGAGTTTTCAACTTGACAAGATTCTTCAAGATTAGCTGCATGTCGTCGTCCCCAATGTGGGCATTGGACATTCGTTCCCATTGTTTATGAGCTCTCAAGTCTCGTCGGTACTGAGACTTATCCCCATCCAAAATGGCGAGCACTGTCAAACTCTTGAATGTTTCACAAAGTCTATCCACATTGTACATGATAAATCGCATCTGGGGTTTCCAGTCCGCCTTGATAATGTACAGCTCTGTTGTTCCACTAAATTCTTCTGAATTCCCAATTGGCAAAACTTTCTTTAGCTCGTCCGTGTGCTCAGATGTTATTGATACTCTTATGATTTTTATTGCTCTTTTTAAGAATGGAATACTTGAAATGACATTTACGGACGTTTGTCCAGTGGACAAATTGACGTTGTCGCTCAGCACAACTCCGAATTCCACGTTGGGGGTTGTTACAGTATGATTGTTTGGCTTCACGCGGTCCAACATTTCTGCCCATTCAGGTTGAAGAATGATATTTCTCATTTTCAGATCCTCAAGCCTCTCACATTTTTGAATAAATGGAACCAATATTGAATGAAAGTCCGGATTTCCCAGAAATATCCAGTCGAAATGAAAGTCAATTTTGGTTAAATTCCAGGGTGTAATATTCCAAGACATCACTCCCAGACATCTCAAGAGGTCATCATAAAAATGATACGTCAAATGGCCTATCCAATGGAATTTGAGTTCTTTTAATGTGGGTCTGTTCATATTGAGCATCACACCAACTAAACTGGCGTAATCCATCCGATCGATAAGTGCCATTGGAAAGGGAAACATGTATGTGTCAATACATAACTCAAAACTTTCCAACTTTTCACAAGTCAAACCCAAAAGTTTCATTAGGAATAAGGTTTTGAAGCCAGCGTCATCCCTTTTCAACACCAACTTTTTTACAGGACATGTTAAGCCTTGGAATGGCTGCAGGATAGAATCTTGAATTTCAGAAAATGTTTTGCAGCATATGCTCCAATCCAAAGTATAGCATGTATTAACATCATTGAAGTTTTCTAGATTTGGTAGTAATGCAAAAATGGAGTGTAGCCTTTGGAATCTGTACATGGAGTCTGTAATATGTAACGTTGTAACATTGTGAAAATTGACGCTTCTCATTGACTGCGTCGTTGTTAAAAGCTTTGTAACTAGCTTTTTTGACGACTTTGGCATTAGATCTCGTAATCTCAGCTCGTTCCATGTTGTTAATAATGATGGATTCTGGAGACAAGTTTGAAGAAAGCGTTTTGAAGGGCTGGTGAAGTTAGTGACCTTGTTGACGATCCAAGAAATTATGAACCTGGGCCGACCTTTATATACCAAGCAGCATTTTTCTTTAATCATTGGTGTCACTATCTCTTCCCAGTTTATACATACTAGTCGACATACTAGTTGCTCTTTGCCGTTTAACAGAAAGAAGATTGTCTCGTAAATTCTATCCTGTTAGTTAATTATAAAAAAAATGAAGTGAATGAATATTATGTACTCTCACGTCTAGTCAGTGTGAAAAGAACGTGAACAGAATAAAAGTTTCTATATAGCTATGTAAGAACTACGTACGGGAAGCCCATCTGCCCAGCCGTCAACATTATTTCTTAATGAACCTCTACTGCTTCGAACTCGAACTTGACTACTAATTCGTGATGTTCTGTAGATAAAAAATGGAACGGAAGTTTCTTTGTTATTATTTTGTGTAGAGACACAAATTATTTTTTAACGTCACACACTTTTCATACAAAGATCAATTTTATCATAAGAGAAGGTTTTACCATACTTGCTGCCCTGTTCTAACAACGTAGTACTCGTTTTGCTCAACTGGATCTCCTCCATATCATGCGGGGAAACAGTGAATGTTTCATTTAGTTCTGTAGTTTTTAGACAACTACAAATGTAGCTCTTTGGAAAATATGAAACGTCAAGCTAGTTTCAATGTGACGGCTTCGCCGCACTTTCTTTTTTTCCCAAGGATGCTTACATTTGTTTCTTTATTTGCCTACTGTCTACTTTCTCATACTTAAATTTCCGGGGACTTATTTTATTGTACTTCAAAAGGAATAATTTATTTTTATTAAAATTAAATACTAAAGCGGAATATTATAAAAAATAATTTTACACTTTAATGGGCCACCATCAAAGGAGAATGTAACCTAGCACATATCCATTTTCGCATACAAATTTATTCCTGATTCACATTTTAATCGTGATCGCATAGAAGGTTCGGTTTTATTAAAATGTAAATGTACACGAATAAAATGAAGTACATGAATTCAAATACAGCCAAGCTAGTGTAACATGGTTGCATGATTAACCTAGCAGAAAGGTTAAAGAAACGATGGTCTATTTTTGTTAGCCTTTTAGCCATTCTGAAACGTATCAACTTTGTAACAATAACAGGGAACGAGAAAGTGTGACAAGCTTCTTGTAAAAGTTAGTAAACTAACCAAAACACCTCTGGGGAGCTCTTCCATGAGATTTTTTATATTTATGACGTACTTCCATAGCCCCTGAGATATACATACAATTTTGTGAAGATCAAAAGAACTTTTAAAATATACATGTTGAGTACATAAGGAAAGTACGTGCTGCAGCTGTAGCTAAAAAATCTTCATAGCTTTATTCGCTATATGGCGCATATTTTTATTTCTTGTTCTACAAACTACGACCTCAAACTCTTAATGGAAAGGAAAGGTGGTAAAAGTGTTTGCATTTTTAATGATGTTGTGATTTCCATTTAACAAAAGAAGAAAGAAACAGTTGTCGAATACAAGGCCATGTGAAAAATTCATGTTTTTCTTGATAATGTAATTTGTTGAATTTCCGCCGATTAAAATTTCGTTCTTAAAATTATTGAACCAATTCAAGTTTGCTTTCATTCAGATTCAACTATTTTTATTGGTTTACGTAAATGCTTTGATAAAGAAATGTTTTGCTTAAAAATCAGCGAGTACGTCATTACGACCGAGAAAAATACTTTTTGCGTCACACATCAATACTTCTGCTACATGGGGCGAACATGACAAGATTTTTTTTCTTTTTCCGATGAAGTAAATACAAGGTGACGAGAAACAAATTGGTTTTTTGATTCAGATTCTTGTAGTTTAAAAAAATCGCACACCGTTTTATAATAAGTCAATCGTTTATACGATAGCTATACCGTATTCTCGCTAAATATCGCAGCTCTCTATTAACCGCAGCTCTCTAAATAACGCAGTCCCTAACGGCGGAAAGTTTGAAATTACCGCAGCCCTCTAATTATCGCCCCCTCAAAATTTACTCTATGCAAAATATAGCTGATATACTTCCAGAAGCTGTAAATACTGCGTTATTTATGCAAAATTACAACACAGTATTCAATATTATAGGTTTCATATAATAATAATAGGGCTTAAATACAAAATATTAGTTGTAATATGCTCAAATCCAGGGAAAAATTGATATTTTCTTCGGAAATTTGTCAAAATTTTCCCTGAATTTTTGCTGATTTGGAATTACCGCAGCTCTCCATTTATCGCCCCTCTTTAATTAACGCAGTCCCTGAGAGTACGGTATACTAGGTAGGAGAATCCTGCAATAGTGTATGGTATATTTTTTGGTTGGTTTGAACATTGCCTTTACTGTGATGAGAAATTCCCATCCTAAATAATTGGCGTGGGTTTTAGTTTATAATAGATACATGTAGTCACTATATACATTTCACGTGAACTTTCTCCTGTGTCCACTTTCTCATAAATATGCCACTTGTTGTTCATGTTTTATCAGTTGTATTTATTTTTGCACGTCCACAATGAAATGGCTCAAGGGTAAATGTTGGTTACAAAGTAAATAGTATGTGCTTGCCCGCGGACAATATTTTTGGTCTTACCGTTGTTTTGTGACCAGTCATGTTTTCTTGAACGTGACCGGATAAAAAGATTACGAAATTATTACTCCTCACTAAATTATGTACTATAAAAGGCCTAAAATTGTATGGCTAGACTAATGCATTAAATATGCTTTTGTTCACTTCTTTGACCGCATTAACTATTAAAGACCCATGCGTTCGGTCATATTTTTACACAACGTATTGTGTCATTGTGCGAGACAGTTGTGACACAAAGGCCATACAACTTCTGCTAGAACTTAGAAGAGTAAGTCATCATAAGTGGAGTGAAAGAAAAAGCAGCGACATATAATCTTTTATTGATGAAATTAAACTTAACAGAAAATCTTCTTGTACTCTGACCATCCACTATCGACCTAACTTTCTTTCAAGAGGCGGTGCGTCAAGTAGCTTAATAGTAAATGAATCATACATATTACATGTTCTCACAATTCAATGGTTTCAAGATAATGACACAATACTTTTCCACTTATATGACCTTTTCAACTATTAGTGAGTAGGTAGCAGATGCTGATGCTTCACAGAGCTAGCATGAGTACACTTTGTTTAATTACATATAGATTTGGGCGCACTCCAAAACTTTCTAAAAGGGCTGTAGTCGCAGTGTCCCTGAAGACCAAAATCTTGAATAAAGATATACATAAAGTATGTATCCAGAATCCATGCTATTATTAAGAAGAAAATGGAAAGAGAAATATGGATTTCTAATCCCAATGCAATACAAACTTAATATTTACATAACTTATGTTTGTTATTGATCGCAAAAATGTTTTAATGATGAGAAACTACGTTACGTGATGTAAATAATATGTATCTCATTCATTTGGCAAAATATTGACATACTATAAGCTTCAAACTTGGCTAGGGCTCCTCCGAAAAAACAACAACTTTTTATTACGTTTTTTTGCATTTTTTAATATAATTCAGCCTTCAGGACTGTAATATTTGTTCCTACTACCATTTCATCATGACTGACAAAAGCTTACTTTACAGCCACTCGATCGCATTCTGGCATGTAATCGTAGGCGTCCTTTTTGCGAAATCTAAAAACAAGTTATGTTTTATAATATATCATGTTTCCTACTCAATTTCATAGTTGAAGTTGAAATGTATTTTTACACTGGTATCCCCCGTTAATTCAATGTACTTCAGGTTTTTCATTCCTTCAAAGGCAAACCTACACGTTATATCCGTCACGTCTCTACCCAGCCCACGCAAAGATAGAAAGGCAAGATCTAGCAAAGATGACGATACCAATTTTCTCAGTAATAATTTAATTAGAAGCTGATTATCGCAAGAATTTCTTTTTGACAGAAAAAAGTTTCAATAATGAAAAGTTTGATAGAATACTCGTGTCAAATTACGTTTCAGATTATAAATAGACGGCTCTCGTTGCTCCTTTAGCACCTCCGCTCTTCTCAGATATATTTGTCCATCATCCGGACACGTAAAGTAGTATTTTGACTTGATACCAGTGAAATTAATATCCCGAAGATCATTCAAGTTTGCCCACAACTGTAACACCCTCAGACGTGTCAACATTTCACACAGAAGAACCATATCGCTCGCGGTAATATACGCGTATGTTAGAAAACTTTTCTTTCTTCCCACAACTGAATCCAGCATATCCCATTTTCTGCTAGGTTGATCTGAAATCCGAAGCTCCGTGATAAATTTGAAATTGAAGGCGATCGAAATGACGGAATAGTCTCGAAATGAAAAACATCTCCCCGATCCAGATTCACCCTCACCTATTCTAATATCAAGACTTTGTATGTTTGGATAGGTAGCACGGATTCCTGGAATGACCTCTCTTAAAGCTTGTGTTTGCTCCTTTTCGATATTTATCTGTGAAGAAGATATGAAGAGAATGAGGATCAATTCTCAAAACATACAGCACTCTCCTTGCTATGCAGCAAAGCCTTTTGTTTTTGCATGTTTTTTTCAAGGATTATTTTTAAAATTGGAGAATATTCATATATTTGGTAAACATGTACTCTTTGGAAAGTATGAGAACCTGAAGTTTCGTTAGAGCTCGAAAAAAAACGAAATTCTTAAATGTGCTGGCTATCATATTCTTTTCTGCGAAGCTTGTCATGCTATCATCCATTCTCACTCCGAAGCGTAAAGAGACTCGTGATTTTCTTCGGATTATTCTCTCCTGAAAGGTTCCCAAAAATTCTATCCATTCTTCGGTGAGAAAAATGGGGTCAACGTATGCTCGGAGAAGGACCGTTTGTGCTTTTGGATCGGTTTTTATCACCCTATTCTTATCCTTCCACTCAAATGAGTTAAAGAAACGAACAAACTCTGGTAGCTTTCCGGGGTGCTTCATAGTGCTTTCACTCATCCGTATTGACAATTCGGCCAGTTTTGGAAACACAATTGTATGAATGGCACTGACAAACTTGTCAAATAGTCCGTCCAAGCTATTGTCATCCCAATGGATTCTCAGCTTTTTCAAATATTTCCTCATTCGCAACATCCCCAATTGAAAATGCTTTCCAAACTCGTCAAGACATTCAACTGCTTCCGGTATTTTCCGCTTTGGAGTAACCCACGGACCCAAATTAAACTCAAACTCTTCCACATATGGTGTCAATTTCGGGACAATTTGGAAATATACACAAAGCTCCTTTGTTAAAGACTTGCGTGAAAGTTTAAAAACTCTAACACGAGTAAACTTTCCCTTCAATTCGCTCAGACTTAATTTGTCCTGAAGTTTCTTCAAAGAGCCTTGTTTGGTGTTTGGACGATTATAGGGAAAACAAGAGGAACTCAAATAGTGGCAGCTCCAAGTGTCCGTAAAAGTGTGCAAATGTGTGCAATTCAATAGCAAGTTTAATAAACTTTGCCAATGCAGATTACAATTGACTAAGTGGAGCTGTGTGATATGTTTTACAGCACTACTGAAATCCTCCACTCTTTCTCCAGTTATCGTTTTCATCTGCCAGTCCTCAGCATTGTAAAAGTAAAGTTTAAAGTGTCGTCTGTTATCAGGCGCTAGCAGGTGGTTGAAGAGAAAGGAGCGACAAGTGTGTTTTGAACGAGCCGTATTCCACAGCGGGTGACGACCGTTGAAAACATGCGGAGAGTTGTAAAATGTATCGCAAAGGTCCTTCCAAAATCTGCAAACTTGGGTGCACGTGTGAATCTCGATCCGGTTCAAGTGAGAGAATATTTTAAACTGTAAGTGGTCCTGGAACATGGATGAAGAGAAAGAATAAATTTTTATTGGATTTCATAATAAAGAGCTGCGTTGTGAACATTCAGTCATTCGTTTTGTTTTTCGTGAAAATACAGTGTAAATATTATAAGATGTTTTTGGATGAGAAGAGGTAGTAACAGTAAATTGGTTTTTACAGGAAGTGCTAGAATGCCTTTCCGTTTCATTTTCTTCTCGTTGGCTATCTCTGGGATTTCATCTTTCTTTGCTGTTGGTTGAGTTGATGATGGTGTGTGTGCTTTATCATTTTCTCCACCGCTCCCAGAGTTGATCTCCAGAGTGGCCGATTGAGCTCCCTCTTGTAACCTCAAAACAAGTGCTGGATCATCAAGGGTATCATCTTTAGACGTGGGTTTTGACTCGTTAGCAGCTGTAATATCCTCCTCTTCTCCATTTGAGGGAAACTTGTTTTCGGGAAACTCATTGTTATTGAAGTCTCTGCTGTTCATGACGTCGTTGTTGTTCTTATCTAGCAGAGGAAATTGAGCTCCACACACTTTGGGTAGAATACATGAAGGAGTTTTTCGCATGGGTGTTTCTTCTTCGGTTTCATTTAAAGTTATGGCCTGCGAGGAAGTTTTTCTTTCGTCTCGTCTTGTTTTTGAGCGTTTGGAGACCGGAGAATTTTGCCTTTTGTAGGTGTCATTATTTGCCAGTGCTACGGCGGATGCTGTGTCACTTTCCAGATTGGTATACCTTTTTTCTTTTTTACGGAGAATACCCTTTGGAACATATTCTACAGAATTTTTTGATTGAGAATTTAAAGAGGAATTTGATTTTGACTGGGATGAGGAACTATTGTAGCGGATCATTTTTGATGTAGTTTCATTAAACCGTTCCTAATTTGCTTGTGCCAATCTTCATTATCAAAGTATATTCATGTTATTGGAAATTATAATATGTTGCGAAATTAAGATCATTAAGTTTTCTTTTGTTTAATTATTATGATACTTTGATTAGATGCATTGTCCAAGGCAACTTCAAGTAAAAGCCCTATCGGATAGCAAAAATAAGCTACTTATTTGTAGTTCTACACTTGGCAAGATTAACCAGACTTATGAAAACATGACTAAAACTCGTGTAAGATCTTTCAGCTATGTATATCTCCTTGAAAATACTTCAAGCAACACGGTGATGTGATGTTACACAGTTAGGAAGTTCTCCGTTTACTTTCATACTTGTTCAAGTATCATCAAGTCCATCTTTCTACTTTCATGGCCAATTTACTAGCTTCGGTTGTATAAGATTACAAACGCGAATGGAGCAGGGGCATGCTCAACAAGTAATTGAATTTTGTCTATTTCTATAAGTTGGTTCTTCTTTAGGCACTTCAATTGAAGTGATTACTGCTGTAGCGCAAATATAATACTTAAACGGATTATCTAAGATTTCTCCTAAATTTTGTGAAGGCTGCACACGCATAGGTACACAAGTTCTTGTTATGGGGCAAGGTGAGAATTGTGTTGAAAATGAAGAATATATAAGCATAAGCTGTATACTTATGAAATTGTAAGTATTTTGTAACCATAATCCAACCATCCAGTGAATGCTTCCTAATTAATTGGGGAAAAGGTGCTACTGTGTCATGATACTTGGGTGAGTACAACCTGAGTCGTCTCAAGAATAAATTTGCACGATATGAGCACCGCATTAATTCTCAAATTTAACACAAAAGACCTTAATGTCGGTGCCCATGCTAATAATGACAGTACAGCGGCAGCACAGACTACAAAATATACATTGCTAAATCTCCCTGATAGACATAGTGTTACCAAAATAAACTTTTATTAGCCAAGATTCAGTACATTTACATGTTAACACTTTATTTATCACAATGCAAAGACGATAAACTTTGTAAAATTATTACGATAACTTCGTTTCAGATTTATTTATTCAGAAGTTCTAGAAGAGGAGAGCGTTCTCCCAGTTTCAAGTATATCAACTGATCTGCTGGCTTTTTCGCATATTTTAAAACTCTGGTTTGGCCTTTCAAAGTAAAAATGACTTTAGGCGACAATACTTCCACAAAAAAGCACAGTCAAACGAATGCTGTTTGGGAAATTGAAATGTCTGATGCCCACAAAATATATGCATATATATTGCTTTCATCGGTGGTTTTAATTTACATACAGAAATTCAAAAGCTTTTGAAATATTCGCCGAAAATATTCTACACTATAACAAAATGTATAACATATTTTTATGCTACAGCTCTTGTATCTTGTATCACATTTTAAGCAGAAAATACTCGGAATGCTTCATAATTCCAACATTGCTTTTACTTTTGACGAGAGTAAAATAAACCCGCTGTAATAGCGACCATAATGACGCCGCTGCGATGATTAAATTGCGACAAATGACAATGATAAACACTGATGTTGTCAATGAAAAATGCTTTCGAATGATATGTCACATGTCATATGTTCGATAATGATCCCTTTGACCCCGATTTCTGACCCAACGAGGTCAC
>JAQFXM010005506.1:0-14839 GCA_034693345.1 Entomobrya multifasciata | reverse complement strand
TTTGCGTTAGAAATTTCTGAAATCTTTGTACAAAATTCAAAAAAGTCAAATGTAATTATAGAGTTGTATTGTAAAGAAGTAAGTTGAAATATCTCGTCTGTTGATGTGGATTGGAAAAATGCAAAATTTGGTTCTAGTTTTAGAAATGTGAACAAAAATATTTTTATAATGAATTATTTATGTTACAACAGTTAACGAATATTACCACATCAGTTGTGGTATCATAATAATACAAGTAACCTAAAATATGTAATTAAATACAAGTGATTTTCCCTGATAACGGAAATCGCAACAAATTCGACTGTATAACAAACAAAACGGATCTCAAAGAATTATAGTCTTGAACTACAAAGACATGGTTTTGGGATCTCACATGTCTCTTTTAAACCACCTATAAGGGGCTATACATGTGTATACCCTGGTGTTCCAGACCTAAACAATATGATAAAATTCATTCCATCTAAATAATGAGCTCCCCTCTTAGATAGCAGCTTGGTTAGATAATTGTTAAAAGTATAAGTGTGGTCAAATTAAACCTAAAAAATCCTTGAAAACAATAGTTTTTATTAAAAATATGTTAGATAAAACAGATGTTCATGTATACAAACAGTATTGTGGTGATATAAATACCCCCTAAACATACTTCATCAACATTTTTTTCATTGCCCATAAAATTTAAAATTCCAAAGCAGTAGATTTTTTAAGGATATGTACAATATAAACCCAATACCTAATCAAACCAATAAAAACTTTACAATTGTACGCTAAATAAACATATTAAGATCTAAACTATTGCATATTCCATCATTTGCTGATCAGCTCCAAAACTTACGAGCTCGGTGAACGTTGGTCTTTCGTTTTGGTTAAGGTTCCAACAAGTCATCATAAATTCATGACTAAATATATTAACACAATAGATATGTTTCTAACACAACGCATGAAGTAGATGCTCCTAGAACACCTTAGAAAAGTACATAAAAATATGAAACTTACGTTTTATTAGAGGAAAATTCAGCCTTGTTGAGTCTCAAACCATTTTCCAAATCATTCACAAAATTAACGTTCCAAACAAGTCCGGGGTATGGAAGAACACCTAAGTTTTTTCAAGTGTTTACGGTAAAGGCAAGGCAAAATAAATATTAGATACTGAAAGCCTACTTAGCTAAACTGAAAATCTCCCACAATGTCACACTGTAGCTCCACACATCAGATTTAGTTGTAAATTCGGTATTTTTCAAAGACTCGATTGCCATCCATCTCCAGGGCAATGGTTCTTGGCTTTTTTTGATGTATTCACTATACTCATACAACTTTCTTGACAAGCCAAAGTCCCCAATTTTGCAAGTAAAGTTAACATCAAGAAATAAATTTCTTGTAGAAAGGTCACCGTGAATAATATGCCTACCAGAAATAAATTCCATTCCTAAAGCAATCTCGTGTGTATATTTGTACAGCTCGTATGGCTCAATGTGTATATCTTTTGAAAAACTTTTCTGAGTTTGAGGTTTTCGTAGATAACCTTGTAGAGATCCATTACTACAATATTCTGTTACAATATAAAGTTTTCCCTTTGGTATTTCTCTAGTGTAAGCACCCAAAAACTGGATAACATTTGGATGTCGACCATCATTCACAAAGCATAATATTTTTACCTCCATTAAGGCATTTTTGATAACTTCCTTTGAATTATTTGCTTTAGGCTCCTTGATAGCTACATTCACGTGCTCTTTCAAAACACCGATAAAAACATTTCCGAACTCACCCGATCCAATTAGTCTTCCTATTTGCAGCTTTGATTTATGAATTTCATAGCTTTTTGAAAATGGAAATCCCAACCATTTTGAACCATCATTACCATTTGCACTATTATCATTTATCCCATTGTAAAAATCGTTCATTTCCTTTTCAGAAATATACTGCGTCCGCATACGTCGCCAGTTTATCCAAAAGCCTATAACAAATATCGACAGGAAAAACGAAACCACCGACAATACAATGACCACAGTGACACTGCTCTTTTTGCTGTCTTCACCTAGTGGAAGTTGTAAAGTTAGTTTTGTTGCTCGACCGAAACGTTCTAAAAAATTATAAATTAAACAATTTGGCAAGCCTTTTTTTAAATCTAACCTAATTTCGTGAATGCCTAACGTCCAAAATCAAATATTATAAATAATTACCTTCCTCTCTGTCAATATAAACAGACAAATTTGTCAGATCTATGTATTGTTTTATTTGCCACCAAGTGAAGTAACACTTTTTTTCTGCATACTCATGCTCATATCCCTTTGTAACAAAATATGTCATGTTATATGCCAAGCTGTGTTGGTTAACATCATTTAGGTGGCACAAATAATAATCATAACTTGACGTGATATCTGCGATATCATACTGACAAAATGGATGAACTTTTTGGTTAAGACGAAAATTCACTTGAAAGTCTCCAATCATTGAAATATATTTTGGAATGAAATGTTCCACATAAGTTTTGATATAAAATGGTGTGTTAATATCGCTATTGCTTCTGCCTGCTGGTGTTACATCACAAGTGATGTAACTTACTTTTGAAAAGTGGGGTAGCTTCAACAACCTCGACAAAGTTTTGTTTATTTCCGTTCCACAATTTTTAACAAGTAATCCTACTTTTTTGCCATGTTTATGAAGTTGTTCGATCACCTTTAAATTAGTTGATGGGGTCAAGTTGTCGTCATATTCAATCTCCCATCCACTAATTTGCACAGCAGAGTCTTTTGGTAAATGGAACATAAAGTCATTATCTAATTTTAACGTATTTGGAATCTCAAGATAGAGTATAGTTTGGTTTATTCGGCGAACAGTTTTTATAAATATTTCGGTCAATGACAACGCCGATACAAGATTTAAATCATTTTTACTTTTTACGATTAACTCAACCAAATGAAATTTGCTAAATGCGAACAACAACAAAGTTTCAAGTTCACTTGATGTCAACGAAGCTTGCCTTTTGATGTCCATAAAAATAGTGGTTCCGGCTTTATCGTTTTCCAGAAATGGAATTCCTGATGTAAATGGAGTTGTGGTATATTCAATACAATTATATGTCATTGGAATGTTATCACCTTTCTGTAAAAATTTTGCTGAGTTTGTATGCATAATTACTGCAAAGTTTGTTTTCCGTCTGTCGATATAATCCCCATGTACTATTATATCTCCCCACCAAGGTGATATCTCGCTAATTGGAGACGATTTTGCTGGATTTGGAATCGGAAAAGTATTCAAAAGAAATGAAAAGTTTCTTTCCTGGCTCTCAATGTAATTGCCATCAGTTGTCGTATCTCCCAACCAAGAGGATACTTCCTTGTTTGCTATATTTCCATGCAGAACTGCTGGACGTAAAATTATTTTCGTCCAGTTATGAATGCTCGCGAAAGTCATAATGTTGCTGTAGTATTCGTTTATCAATTTTTTGGGAGTATCACAAAAAGTATCTCCAAATGTTGCTATTTGTCCAATTACAGCGATATCTGGTATAAGTTGTTTGCTGGGGTATTTGTTTCGAAATACGCTTTTTGCAATGTCCAAACTAAACAATATTTCATTAAGTTTTCCAATATTGGACGGATAAACATCAAGAGCAAGGACAATTTCAGATGAGAGCAACATCAAGTGTTGCTCGGTTTCTGAGACCGTCCAGAATAACCATTGCTCAAAATCATTGATTTCTAGGTATGCTGGAGAGTCGAAATAAATACCACAACCAAGTTTTATATTTTTGCTGTTAAGTAGATCAATGGTCGCATTCCATAAAGTGGAGCTATAGGACTCAAAACAATTTCCAAAATGAACCGTCTCAATATTTACTGAAAAAGTTTCAATCCATTTGGCGAAGTTTATGTCTGAAATTTTGTCAATTTGAAAATCAGATAGTTCGATGCTCACATTTGATGAGTTGGTACACAGAGTTAAAAAATCTAAAGGACACTCATTCTGACCCAACCAACATTCAAACACATATTGACTTGATATAACAGTACTTTTGAAAATTTGGGCTGTTTTACTAAAAACAAGGGCGTTATAGGAGGTGGGATCAAGAACATCACTTGCAAAACCATCGGCCCATTTTGTCGTCACAACTGTTTGAAAAATTTCTTGTGTGCTAGGAAATCGTAAATCAATTGGGTAGGCTTCAAGAATAAATACTTCTTCGCTTTTGTGGTCCATGTACCATGAATTAATATACTCCGCTATACGTGCTTTGTATAAAAATATAACTCTTTCTTTCATATTAGTTGTCTCCTTAAGAAGAATCCGAACATAAATTGTACAGTTCAGATTAGAATACCGAATAAAGCTTATGTGACGTGTCAAACGGTTTTCTAGTTCGTCAGCAAATAGACCATACGACCATATGTTCGAAAGCGGTGAAAGCTCAAGTCGAATAACTACAGCGTTAACCAGCTCAAAAAAATGCATTTGGAAGCCTACACAGTAAAAGTATAAGCTTTCGTGATACTCTACCCCAAGTGATGTGTTGTGTAGCGCATGGCTTTCATTTACTTTCAAGTCATTCAAAAAATAGTTTGTTAAAGTAGTACTGTAAATCTCACAGCTCTTCCAATTCTCGTATCCACTGACGTATAAAATAATTGAATTAATAAAAGAGTTATTGCTCTTTAACATTGTGACAATATTTTGGCTTGTAATTGGAGCTTTTTGTAGTCTGTTTACTTTAGGAAGTGAATTTTTTGGAAACCTAAAGCACAAAACAATATTTGTTTGAGTGTCTTTATTGAATTCATTTGAAAGAGGATTTAGTCAGCTAACTTACATAAATGATATCTCAGTTATCCCATAGATCCTTGCACATTTTCCGTGGTTTTTATTCATGTCATTAGAAGAATTGGACTTTTTACATATGTCTACGTTAAAGAATTATTTAAATTACAAATATATGCGTTTTTAAATTTCGTTTTCAATCGATACAATTAATAAACCAATATAGTTAATTACCTTCAGCATTAATATGCGTCTTAAATAACACGTGGTTACTAAAATCTTCACTCGTATTAACACTTGTAACGTCTACAACAATTCTGGAAGCATTTTGAACTCCCGCAATTCCCATTTTGGTTGATGTACTCTTGATATGAACAGATTTTCCAATAGCTAACCGTTCTTCAAATAGTATAAAGACAATTAAACTAAACATTTTCCAAAACACTGCCATTGTATAAATTATTTTCCGTTCCATACCATAACCCAGAAATAATTCAACTAATCCGTTGCAAGAAATATTAGCTTGCAATGATTAAAAGTGCCTAATTAACAAATACAGATGATTAATATTTGATGGAAAAAGCATGTGGTGGGTTAACAAGTCCACTTTTAGTAACTGCAATATGATCCACGTCTATTTAAAAGTTATTGGTTGCTTTGGTAACAGGAAACCCAAGACTTGGTTTTGTGGTATTACAAAACCACATCCAAATTGACTGAAAAATACTACAAATTGTGTCATTTTAATTATGGAAAACAGTGTGACTTGAGGAGTTTGACAAAAAATGATGAGATTAAATTTTTAATAAGTGAATTCAGCCTGTGATTTGGAAAACCGCAACCGCAACATTTTGTTTTCGTAACATGAATACTTCCGGCGTAGTCATTGGTTGATACACGGAGAAACTCAACATACATTATATCACTTTCATTAAAATTTAGAGTCATTTTTAAGACAAAAGCATTCTTGAAAATAAAGGATGCACCTTGTAATTAGTGTAATCGCCATGAAATGAACGCAAATTTTTACACAGTATTTTCATCGTTTTGAATTCATATAAAATTATTACGATAGCATAGCATAGCATTTATTAGATATTTATAAGTTATTAAATATTTGACACTACTATTTCTAAGGTGTTTTTCTCCACAGAACGTTTTATTTGTTTGAAAACTCAAGTTGACTGTATATTGACAAATAACACAAAGTAAGCATATCTACCGAGTACAAATAACTAACTCAATCATTTTTACATAATACATTCATGATATGAACATGAACATGGGAACACTTAAAGGTTTTAATATGTACTAATGCAAGAAAACCAAAAATATATTTATAATGAGAACTGAGGTGTACAGAAATTTTCTGCTTTCATACCTTTCTTTTTTAAATTGTTTTCGAATCTATTTTTTTCAATGAATTAATTATTACAAAATGCAACTGATACTACAAAGTGTCTTTGAAACCAGTAGGTTTTCAGAATCAAAACCACTTTTAAGTAATACACAAACGAACACAAGTGAATTGATAAACCTCTTATACAACGTAAAGTGTTTATTAAGGCGCTGCAATCATGGCAAACAAAAATAGTAAAGCGTAACGAAAAACCTAATACAGGTATCAAAGAGAACACATATACGCCTGATCGGGCATCTTTAAAGTATGCTCCAATTTTGGTACCATTAAACTCACCAAAATTTATACTTTTTAGTAGGTGTAGACTAGTGATATTGGGGGAACATTTAGTTTTAACACGGGAAGGTATACCTTTTTCAATATTATTATAGTTATAACGTATAAAGGTTTATCTAATGTATCCTTCGCATGTTAATAATTTACGGCATATTTACATTTAGTTAATACATGCATGTAGTAGTTCTTCATGTCATCAATTAAAATTAGTTCTGCCAGGGAAAATTAAGTTAAGTGATGATGATTACTATTAAAATGGGGTGTCCGCGTTTTCAAAATTACTTTCTAACTTTCACTTTTAGTAAATAACGTGAACATATATACGAATATTGTTAAAATACTATGGATTTACTACATTCTTGCAGTCAGTTAATCGTTTAATTATAGATCATACATAAGTAATTATTAATTTAAATTGCTAATTTTATTGGTGAAGTGACCTTAACCGACTGATCAAATATAACTTTAACTTTATAATTTTAACACTGTGTAGGGTATATCTTTTTCAACCACATTACAGTTTAACGTGTAGGATTTATCGATTAAATCTGTTATGTTGTTAATTTATTGCATACTAACACAAATTAAATGTCATTAATTAATCTTACCTATAATCAGAAAGTCACCTCTACAGTCGATACAATCGGGTGGGAATGGTTAAAAATTTAATATTTTGATGTGATACTTTACGATTGCATATTATTAGCAAATTAGCTCAGGCGATCTATATACCTTAAGCATGCTAGTATGATATCTGTATATGTATCTATTTAAATCAGGTGAATAATCACTGCGAATGCACTAATTCACGTATAAAATATCCATGACGGTATTAAGTATATATACACACGCCTTTTGATTGTAAAATCAAGGATGGATGAATAAGTAATCCACACAATCTTGTTTTATATGTATATGCTTTGTAGATACACAACTCATCATATTTATCTCAAAAGGTTCTTAGTTTTTGTATACCTGAGGACATGCAAACATATTATTATGAGGATAGAATACCTATTTACAAACCATTGCGTCGTTGATTTCGGGTACCTGTCCCGACGTTTTGGAAGTCTAAACATAATCCTCAAAGCTCTCAAGGCAACGTTTGGTTGAAAGGGTCGGGCAAAGCTTGAATTCTGTAAGCATATTTCTGTGGAATGTTTCTGTATTCAAATTTCCAAGTCTCAATTTTTTAATGAACAGGATTAAACACGAATTTTGAAAAGGGCTATTTCGTACTTCTTAATAGACAAGTCTACCTTCAAAGCTATATGCTTTAAGTGCGGGATTAGTAGACGTAAATTTGAGCTGGTCTTGGAGTTTTAAACAAAAAAGGGGATGATTTATGGTTATACCAAGAAAGGCTAATATGTATATAATACGTTTTGTGACAACTATAAGCTGATCAATCATTAACTCTAAGGGAAATATACAGGATAAAAGCATATAATATTGCGGAAAGGATTAACCTTAAACCCGAAAAGGGTCGATATGCATAAAAACGTTTTTTGTCGGAACTGACAGTTTGCTTTTTATACTTCTTTCAGAAAGCTTCCCAAAATAAAGTAATAGTTAGTTTTTTGGTTAAGTGAAGTGCATAAATACTAAAAATCCACTTCATGTAGATCTCATTCGTTCTCAAACTTCTTTCGTGTTCGGACCTCTCTCACACTTCCATAAACTTGCGTGTATTTCTACCTTAAGATTTTTTATCGAACGTTTGCCTTTAAATCGTCATTGCGATGGCTGTCTGCTATTTTTGTGAATTCTGCAACTTCTTTTCGGAGGACGGCTTCAGTGCTGTGGAGCTTTTGAATCATATCAACGAAAAACATTCTTGTAAGGGCTTTGTAAAAAACGGTCAAGTTGTACTATGTCCAACAGTATTTCATCATGGATCAAACAAGGGCATTGAGAAACTTTGTACTTTGTCCGGTCAGCGATCTCTTTTGTGTTGTGTTTGTGAAAAGACGTACAATAAAACAGAGGAATACATTTACTGTATCAAACAACATGCTGATTCTGAAACTACACGAGATTCGGAGAATTTGGATGGTGGCGACGAGTTTTTGTCTATACCAGAAAATCTTGATGGTTCATCGACAGCATCACCAGCCGCTCTGAGGTCTTTATTTCCACAGAAATTTCAACCGAAAAAGCGTAAATGTGCAATTGATATCAGAAGTGAAGCAATGGAAACTGAAAGTTTTCCTATAGTGGTACCAGAAACAAAATCAATTCCTGCTGCCGCAGATTCTGATGATCCGATGTTCTGGAGAAGTGTACTTCTTGGAGACCCCATAGTACATTGTCCTGGCACTGATGGCGACTTCCGGGAATCTGTTTCTCCTATTGATACGGAGGATGAATTAGACGATGTTCATCCAACTAAACAAGTCGGTCGTGGACAAAATTATAAAAAACACAATAAACATCAATACACAGATCAAGAATCTGAAACTTCAATCCAACTGGAAGACAGTGATAGTCAAGTTAGGTTTGTTAACGATATGAAAACCCTTAAGTTGAAAGAGTGCAAATTGTGTCAGGATGGAAAAAGGTACGACACTGTAGGGGCATTGCTTGATCACATCAAGTGCAATCACGGATCTATTTATAGAAAATATCTTGAAACGATACAGACTGGCAAAGGAATCGATGAAAACTCTCCTGACTTTGAAATAAGTTTAAAAACCGCAACAAAAGATAAAATAACTCAAAACTTCACTGTAGACATATGTGCTGAAAGTGAAACCGATAATAGACCTATTCATTGGACTGATTTTAATGCTTTTATGAAAGCGTTAGTTAAGTCATTAGCAGCAAAGCTTGAAAATATTTATTCTAAACCATTGTATTACGATGGAATGAGGATAAACCAGTTTAAGGTTCTTTTTCAAAGTGAAAGCCTGTACTCAAGACCTGAGAATGAAGAAGAATATCAACGTCATGCGTATTGTTCACCAATGTATTTTATCAGACAACCTGAAGACATTTTCGACGCTTTATCGCTAATGATAGCATATTTCATGCAAAGAAACGACGAGCACACAATATACGGATCTGGATGGGTTCATGAGAGGATTTTAGATTTCCAATTCACCATTACGAGAGCCAAAGTTATGGATGGCACTGGATGTTACGATTTACCGTTGTTGTTAGTTGGGAAAATTAAATCACTTTTTAATGTGGTTGGAAATGGGAGCATTGAAGCTGCGAGCAACAGATGCTTTATGCATTCTATCATCTCACAATTTGAATTATGCAAATTGGTGAATAAGGTATCAGGCCACAAGAATCATTCTTCAGTAAGAAATAAGTTAAAAACCGCAAGCTATTACGACGATTTGTTTGAAAAACTGGATGGGAAATTCACTTACAAGAAGTCTGATCTGCAACGACCGGGCTGTAAAAAGTTTGAAAACATGTCGTCCGACGAAGTCACTATCGATTTTACTGGAATAAAATTCCCATTTAATCTAACCCAACTTAAAAAATTTCAACTATTAAACCCCGGGCTTGGTATTTCAGTAATGGGGTACGACGATGAAGAAACACGTGAAGCAGTCAAGAGGGAAAAGGTCAACAAACCTAAAAGCAGAGAATTTATTGGAGATTCAGATGATGATTCAGATGAAGACGAAAATGCAGATTCAACCATCGAAGATGAGGAAATTTTACAAGTCAACGTATCCGCTTTACCCCAAATGGAAGACGTTGGTACAAAAACAAATTCATCAAAGCTGAATAAGTACAGAAGAGACCAAATGCAAATCCGAAGAAGAATACATCCGTTTTACGTGACCCCATATACAACTGATTTTATGCTAGACATCTTGTTTGTATACAGAGACGACTATGGTCATTTTCTTAACATTAAAAATTTGCATGGCCTACTAGATAGGGCTGTACGCCAAAATGTAGAACTGTGCAGATTTTGTATGCAATGGCGTGAAAGGAAAAATATTCAAGAGCACATTGATAATTGTAGTGGATTAGGAAGATGTAAGACTATCATGCCAAGCCAGAACCTATTTTTTAAGAATTTTTGGAAAACTTTACCTTCCCCATATACATTCTTTTTAGACTTTGAGTGTTTGTTGATCAAAAATAATCCAACAAAAGATAAAGATGGTAACATTGAATTTAAAAATACACAAATTTTGCACAATCATAAACCTTCAGGTTATTCTTGGTATTGTGTCAATTGGAAAAACGAAGTAGTTGAAAGGGCAGTCTATAGACAGGATCCGACTTCGGGAGATCCTGAACTTAACGAAGATGTTGGTAAGCATTGCATAAGATCAATGCTAAGTTACGCAGGGGAAAAATTGCAAGAAATTGAAGCATACAATAAAAATGCTTACGATGTTATGAAATTTGAAAGCGAAGAGCAGAAGCTAGAAATTCAGGCGAGATTAAAAGAAAATAATTTTATCAAAGATGATAAACCCATTGACTGTTGTATCTGCAATAAACCAATAGATGGTCTAAAATCAGAAGAAAACGAGACAGAATATATTGATGTAGGGAGGGGTAAGAAAGAGAAGAAAGAGAAGAAACAATGTGTTGTAAAACATCATAGTCACCTTCCCGATTATGAATTTTTAGGATTGGCTCATTCGACGCCATGTAATATGAATGCACGCATTCGGAAAACTTTTAGTTGTTTTGCACACAATTGGACTGGATACGATTCTCACATAATAGTCATGGCAGCAGAAAATAAGGAGATAGTTAGTGACATTAAACTTATGGGGTCGTCCACAGAGAAAATTACTGCCTTAACCCTTAACGATGTATTGCGTTTTTGTGATTCAATTTCTTTCTTTGGAGGAGCGTCACTTGACGCGACCGTGAAAAGCTTAGGTCCGGAGGATTTTGAATTATTTAAAAAAGAACTTCAAATCATATGTTTGGATAGAGGTCTAAATTGGGATAGTCTCTCAGACAAGTTTAAACAGGAACTTTTTGAAAGATTGAAAGATAAGGGTGCGTTTCCATATACATATATGGACTCATTTGATAGGTTTAAAGAGCCAAAGTTACCGTCAATGGGAGCGTTTTACAATGACTTAAGCGAGTGTGATATTGAGGAGAGTGTATATAATAATGCGTTAAGGGTATGGGATATGTTGAAAATACAGAATTTAGGAGAGTGGCATGACTTATATGTACGTATTGATACGTTACTTCTTACTACATGCTTTGTAAAGCTTAGAAAGGTCATGATGGATTCGTTTACACTTGACGTTACACAGTATGTTTCCTTGCCATCATACACTATGGATGCATGCCTTAGATATTCAAAGAAAACTATAGAACTTACAAAGGACCCTGACGTCTACATATTTTTAGAACAGGCCGTATTAGGAGGATTATGTACAATAGGAGACGAGAAGGTAGCAATAGCGAATAATGAATACTGCGGGGATCAGTATGATTCTAGCAAGCCAAAGTCATGGCTTGTATATTTGGACAAAAATAACCTTTATGGAGCATCGATGATTACTAAACTACCAGTTGCGAACTACAGGTTTGTACCTGATACCACTTTAGCATTATATAGCCGCAATCCAAATAAATACGTGAATAAATTAGAAGACGAAGGAGATTATGGCCAGATATGGGACGTTACGTTAGAATATCCTGAAGATAAACATGATTTTTTTAATTCATACCCACCTGCTCCATCTAGAAAATCTGTATGAGAACAAAAAGTGTCATGCGGACAACGTCAGCTTGCAGATGCATTTTCGGTAGGTAAAACTGCATGGGAAACAGAAAAAATGATCGCCTGTTTAGAACCAAAGCGTGTAAAGTGTCATTACAGAGCCCTTAAACTATGGATTAAGCTAGGAGTTCAAATTACAGAGGTGCATAAGGTTCTTGGATTTGACCAGGACGATTGGATGAAGGATTATGTTAACTATAATTCAGTACAAAGGGCGCTTACAAAGAACAAGACAGAGCAAAATCTTAGGAAGTTTTTGAACAATAGCCTTTATGGAAAACAAATACAGAACGTTAGAGATAAAATAAATATGGTCCTCTTGAATTCATCTGAAAAACGTATGCGATATGCCAAAAAACCCACCCTTAAGCATATAAAAATCCTGTCGGAGAACTTGGTACTTGCGGTCATGGATAGGACATCTGTCACGCTTAATAGTAATATGGGAAGCGGTGTAACGATTCTTGAAGAAGCAAGATTAAACATGTATAAGTTTTGGTACGAATTTATTAAACCTAATTATCCAACAGCAAGTCTGCTGTACTCGGACACGGACTCGCAAGTCATCAAAATTGAATGTGAAAACGTCTATGACGAAATGAAAAAGCACTCTATTGAGTTTGACATGAGTGACTATAATCCAAATCATAAAATATGGGGCGAATACTACGATAAAACACACATGAAGACGGTCAATAAGATGAAAGATGAATGCAGCAATAGTGTGCTAACAAAGTTTTGCGCCCTAAAAAGCAAACTTTACAGTTATGAGAGTGTTCAGATAAATGATGACGGTGAAGTTATTGGCATGAAACAAGAAAAGAAAATGAAAGGTGTTCCTCGTGTAGCAGCAAGAAGAACCAAATTTGAAGAATATTTAGAATGCATTGAAGAACCTAAGCAAACTTTTGCATCGTTCAAAACAATTAGAAGTAAAAATCACCAGCTTGTTACATTACAACAATCCAAAAAATGTTTAAATAAATTTGACAACAAAAGGTTTGAGATAACACCAACGAAATCGTTGGCTTTAGGTCATAAGGATATACCATTGTACAATAAATACGTAGATTATAAGTGGGTAAATCTGGCAAAATACTTTAGAAGTAGGTATGAACGTAAAGTTTTTCGTCAACTTTGTAGGTCATCTTTTGGCGCAGAAGAAAAAACTGTTCAAGATATTGTTGAGTAATTTCTGTATCGTTCATACTTTATACGTATCAATCATAATCATTGACAAATAAACCAGGATAAAATTTTGTGTAATCTAAATAATTTTACTTGTAAACTTAGAATAATATAATATATTTAAAAATTATGGTAATGTGTAGTTAATTTTCTTAGAGAGTACAATAATTTTACATTAAACATAGTTTGCTGTTCTTAATTTTGTCTTATCATCTACTTAATATGTATACTAATGTAAGTTAATGTTTGTTTGGATCCCAAATTATGAAATAAATTGTTAAACTGTACAAATAAATCTAACAAAGTAAAAATAAAACGTTATTTACGTGTACCTTTACAAATTTTATGAGTACGAACGAGTTATTTTTTGAACATTGCCCACTATTGGTGTCGTTTAAAGGTTGCTTAGTTATCGATAGCTGATTGGGTGCCTCACATCAGTGCTTTTATTCTGTGTACTATACCCAAAGGGGTTGTATAATCGTGATGCTCGAATCACCTAATGTACAAGCCTCATCATTATCATTATGGCCTCCTTAAATATAAACTTTTTTAATACAACCCAAGATCACTGAAGCTTAGAATTTGATGGAAATTCTGCATACGTTAGTTAGTCGCATGCATCCAACGGCTCACACGTAAAATATTACATCATTCAAATGCTCATATTGTCATTTCCAAACATGCACGTCATTTTGTGAACTTTTTGAAAGAACTTCTTAGTTTTCTATCAATTTTTTAAACACGTTTTCATTTTTCTTAATTTTTTGTTAAACAGTTTTCATTTTTCTTCATTTTTCGTTAGACAGTTTTCATTTTTCTTAATTTTTCGTTAAACAGTTTTCATTTTTCTTCATTTTTCGTTAAACAGTTTTCATTTTTCTTCATTTTTCGTTAAACAGTTTTCATTTTTCTTCATTTTTCGTAAAACAATTTTTGTTTTTTAATCTTTTTTGTAATATTTCTAATAAATTCAACAAAAATTGCCATACCTATCCATGTTAATTTCTAGAAATGTATCTGAAGAAAAAATATACACAAAAATACACAAAAATACACAACAGATGCACAAAAATACACAAAAATACACTACAATTACACAACAGATGCACAAAAATACACTAAAATACACTAAAATTACACAGCCGATGCACAAATATACACAAAAATACACAAAAATTACATAACCTCACACATTAGATCTACATAGTTGGATTCATCATCATCGATATAGTCACCACTAACATTTCCGATATCGTCACCATCGGGGTCATCATTATCGTCACATCGGGGTCATCATTATCGTCACATCGAGGTCACCAAATTCGTCACTATCGAGGTCATTACTATCAGCGTCATCATCATCAACACTATCAGCGTCATCATCATCATCATCATCAGCGTCGTTGAAGCAACAAAAAACAAGAAAAACACCAAAATTCACGAAAAAATCACCACTTTTTGAAATC
>JAQFXM010005505.1:0-14841 GCA_034693345.1 Entomobrya multifasciata | reverse complement strand
TTCCTCTTTCTTCACAAATATTATTGTGTCTGAGCTGAGTGCTGTGCTGTGTGCACTTTTGGACCATCGTCGTCATCGTCATCATCATCCTTTTTGGTTATCGCAAAAGTCAAATGGAATGAGCATTACATATTACATCACATTATTACACTGCAAACAGACTCTGTGTGCCTTCTTCACTCAATCTGAGTACTAAGCAAGAAAATTCATTTTGTGCACTTTGTCTTGAGTAAGTACTACATGACACGCTCAACGCTGCCTGCGCTGCGCTCCTCTCTACGTTTTGTACAAAACACATTAAAAAGATCTGTACATCTGTAGAGAAAGAAAAGAAGGGATGAGTGCATGTCGCATGTGTACATTCTAGAGTGCCACATTCAATCCATCACATGAAAAAAGGAGGATAGTTCATTTTACCATTTAACCAACCATTCTTCTTACTCATTTCCTTCCCATTTTTCGCTGTACAAATTTTAAGCTGCGAAATAAGCAAGTAGTGTGCTTTCTTGCTAGAAAATAGGACAACACCACCACATCACAACACGCGTATCGCGTATCACACAATCTCATTACGATTTTGCAGAGAAATATTTTTACGTAAAATAGTTGCAGTTAAGTTTTAGTAAAAGAGTCAAGAGTACAAAGTGCTGTGTTTTGTGGACTGGAATTTATTGTGGTTTTCTGGAACCTTTTGTAAGTTGAGTTCTGTGGAAAAACCTTCATTGAGTATTCATAAATCAGAGTGTGGTTGACTTGTTGGACAACGCATTGCATTGCAGTTTGGAAAATCCAAAGTTTATTGCAAACTTTCTAATGGAAAAAGCCTCAGAAGCCTTATGCCCGTCCATCTAGTAACTAATGAGCACTGAGCAGTAAGATTGGAATTCACATTTCGCCTTAATTCACTCTACTCGGCCATCTGCTGAGGAAAGGAAGCCTTAGATAAAAAAAGAAGATAATAACATTGCATGCGAGCATCACAAAAACATATTACACTGCATTTCTACTACTATGCTTCTACTGGAAAAGAATGTTGAATAGGGAGCAAGTGAACAGAAGCCGGATGTAAAAATTTGCAAGCCTTTCTTTGCCCGTTTATGTCTATACGTATTTACTAAACAAAGAGAAAAAGCAAGGACGGACGAAGAAAGAGAGAAAACATTCATTTTAGTGTAACAGCAAAGCTGTCTTGTCTCTTGCTACTTTTTCTTGTTCTCCCCTTCCTTTTATTCCGGTTTTATGTTACTTCCAGTTCCAGTTGACCAACTACACGTTTTACACGGAGAAAACAAATGTGCGCAAAATATATGAACTGGCGTGTGTAATGTTTTCACGTAGCTAGTCGGACACGAACAATCAAAACAAATAATTAAATGGTTTCAATGAGAATTTATGGAAAATAGTGAAAAGATAAGTGGGGAATGTAGATGAGGATAAATTGAGGTGACAATAGTTTACAATCGGAAAAACGTCCTTCAAAGCTGCCTACATGACGGAGGCCTTGTTGATACGCCATTAGTGTGCTAACGATAACAAATGAATGAGATAGCAAATATACCAATTAATTTTACCTTTCAATTAGTTTGATGGAATTTAAGTGTTTATATTTTGATAAGCTTGAATCTACTTGCGATAGTATAAATGTGCTTCAGTTTTAGGTACGAGATTGAATTTTATCGACAGTTTTAATGGCATTCAACATCACACTACTGTCGGAACGGAATTCGGAATTACTGTGTAATTAGTGATTCATACATGTGTATGAATACATACATTTTGATTGCTAAACTTGGTTGAAAATAAATCGACAAAAACGTCAAAATGTTTTCGGATGGGAATTTGGTTGGGGATGGATCGTGGGAGCTGAGGATCCTCGTCACTGATCTGAACGAGGAGCCTAGGACGCTCCGGGTCAAAGGGGATTTGCACATTGGAGGCCTTATGCTTCAACTTGTTGAAGATTTAGGTAAGTCTACTAAACTCTCTTTTCTTCCTTAGCATCAAGCTCATTAAGAAAATCTTAGCAACAATACAACACGTTTGTGCACATGTGGGTGGTAAATCCCCACGGCATCCTTTGCATATCTTGTAGTTTTTTAGCCAAGACATGTATTGCTCTCCCGCTGCTATCACTGATCCATGTTGATCATTTGAGGATCCACCCATTCATCTGCGCTGAGTATACCACCGACTAACGAAGTTGTACATACTAACCAACCATGATCATCATCATCAATGGGTTGGATTTGATGATGTGATGATTGTGAAAATGACTCCGCAACATATAACACAGCATTTCTATAAACTTGCACAAAATTTACTGTATCCATACAACATACAAAACTTCAATTTACAATGCATCATGATGGTGCAATTTAAAGTATAGGACTGGCCCAGCCACTCTCGAGAAATAATCCATCTTGTTTTGCATTTCTGCTCACATTATTTACTCATTTTCTTCTACTGTTCAGCAGTTTGGCTATTCATAATATTTATGGAGAAGAACAATGAGTGTCATGAAGCAGTAAAGTGAGTACATCAACTGCTAAACACATTTTTATCCTATTCGCGAATTCACTATTCACTAGTTTGTATGATCTCCTATTATTACAATTTACTACATTCCACATTGTCATTCTCACTCTCAAAATTATTCTGTTCAAAGCTGACTTTTTGATTCCACAAGAGCAAGCAAGCAAGGTTTAGAATTTCATGGTTCGTTTATTCCAAAAATGTTTGGATACAATATTCATCATCAAGATAGTTTGTCATGTGTATTTATTCTATTCTGAGCAAAAACAGCTTGCTTGTCTCTGTGATAACAGCTTTGACATTTTCCAAAGCCTACTCGATAGCTCAGCTCGATGATGGTGTTGATTAATTAAGTGCAGCGATGATTAATGAATTCAGTGTAAAAAGGTTATCAAAAAGTATGCTGACGATTTCATGGTTAGCGATGCAATCAGCAGAAGAAAGGTAGTCCACCTACCCAAACGCCACACTACAACATTATGTTCTACCAAGTTGGTACTACCAACCTCAAACATTACAACGCAACATCTGCCAGTCTTAATTTTGAGGTATCAAATGCAAAGTGTGTACCTTGCTTGTGTTAATAATAGTGTACACGTTACATCTTTTTAACCCTTTTCATTTTTGCATCGAAAGGGTAACTTGACACCCACACACGTAAAGCAGCAAAGGACACAGTTTGTTTGTAGTGGGATGGATTACACTTGCTTGCAAAATCCTTTGGCGTTTCGCTGTCCTTATATAACTTAATTACTTAGAAACGAACGATAAAGGTGCTCGAAAAAGTTGAAAGAAGCACCAAATAAAGATCTAACTTTGCATTTTATGTTTAAAAATAATTTATAATGTCAGCCAAAGCGATACTTTTTAGTACAACAAATTGTACTAAAGTATTATCGTAAAAATGTGCAAACAAATAAATTTACCTTCAAGTTATATGCTTTTGATACGTATATTTGAATGCATGTTGCAATTGACTGGTGACAAGATTAGGTTTTTTAATTTTGTCTGCTCAAGTGCTCTTTTGTGCTACCTACGCAATTCGCTCGAGGTGCAAATATGGTTCTGTTCTCTTTATTCCAAACTGTTAAGCACCTTTGCTTACCATTCATAATTTTTTTGCCATGGAGACTAAGAGAGACGCTGGGACGCTGAGAGTTTGTTGCAAAATCACATTTTTTACATACGACATTTTTTGCTCTCAAAGTCATTTTCAATTTTGGTATCATTGATCATTGCGTAAAAGACTGCGTTTGTACTAAAATGGGCATCCTATCACTATTACTATCACGATTGTTGCAAAATGGCCATGATTACTAGTACCTACGCATGAAAAAGTATTATTGTTCGATTGGTCTCTTAAAGAAAAATGAGTTACGAGTATGGCACCCGGTCAGCTCATATTTGATTTTGAAACTTGTTATAAAGTTTTAAGTTAGTGAACAGTTAAATAAGCATAAATAAAATGAATGAAAGATTTGTAGTGATACACGTGTTGAGGTCATCAGAGAGGTAGAGTGGGCTATTTTATATGGATTAAATTTTTTTAGTCAATGATGATCGTATCATGATTATCTTTGTTAGAGATGAGAATATTTAGTACAAGATGTAATCTCCCTTCGCTCTCCCACTCTCCCACACACAACAGCCCTCTTCTCTCTTTTACATCACAATACAATATTTATTTGTGTTTTGTGGTTTTGCTGGTGACTGATGAACTGACGATGAGCTCAGCGCCAAAGATAGCAAGCAGAAAGGCGACCAAGACAAGAAAAAGGCTGAGATTTCTCAATCTGCAGCAAATCAAGCGTCAAGCGACTGCTAAAAGTCAAGTCCACTGTTGTCGCTCACTGCTATGCCCACCTACACTAGCTATTAACCAAATGTATGAACATTCATGTCTAGCAAGATGCATATTTTACACCACGTAAAAATATGACATGGCATGAATTTCATGGTTGTATTGTATTCTCAGTTGTGCTGCTCTACATTTTTAGCTGAAGTAGCTCATTCAAGCATTAAATCCTCATTTTCCCTTGTAATTTCCAACGCTTTTCATACAATGAGTTTGTAGATTAACGGTCAGAATAAATAGGGAATTAAATTGTAAGAGTATTTATGGCAAGTTTGTTCATGTCAACTTGTGAGATTTGTCATTCCAAAGGAATTTAGAACAATTAATTAGACAGGTCAACAAACAAGCAGAGAAAATAGCCAAACTGAAAATATAAGAGAAGGGAAAAGAACATCTTGCTGCGTGCATCGCTGCACTTATTAGAGTCATCTTCTTGATGATTATCATACCATACCATCGTTCTTGTGGGTTTGCGGGCATGGTGCCAAAAATCAAAAGTTTTGGAATTATAAAACAGATTTTCAGTGGTGGTGTTGCTGCATCATGGCACAACACAACATGTTCATCTAATTTTGTACATTTTCATTTGGGTTGATTCCCGATACATTGTATTTCGTACTCACACCACTTGTATATATTAACTCATGAATTAATTTAAGCTTGTGTGCAAAAAATGCCTCGTTTGTATATAAGTATGTATGTAATAATATTGCATATTCGGTCATTTAAAGGTTGGATTCTAGTTTTTTTCTGACTGACTGACTGTTAGGCATAAATGATTTGTACAAAACAGATGGAAACATTCCTCCAGGCGAGGCATTTGCTATTTCACTGCTCTACTCTTTAGACCGGGATCAGAAGGAAAGACTCACCACCACCACCACTTTTGTGTTCTTTTAACGTGGCTTTGGTTTGAGAAGTGTAACGATTTTGAAAACGAATATAGCATGCATTTTGTATTTAGACGTCGATAGTTGAGCGATAATGTTGATAGGATGTACACATTAAAGAAGATAATGTGAGGTAATAGTGATTACTAGCTTTATTATGCAAAACGTGGCGAACGTGCCAAAAATATTGTGTTCATGATCAAGAGGCATCCAAATGGAAGATAAGGAGGAAAAATTGGCAAAAGATGGGTGTATTTTGTATTTACAAAAAAAGCATGTAAGCAAGTCTGACTGACTGAGAAAGTGTATATGTTAGTGTGTTTGGGCATTTTTATTTTGGGTGTTGTTGTAGTAGAGTTGATAGTATGATAGTAGACAAGACAGTTTTAAATTTTCCGTAATGAGGTCAGTAAATTTTACGAGTTATCACGCTACATTTCTTCTCCACCATACATGTATAAGTACCACCACCATCATTGCCGTGTAAAGAAGTAGGTCTTGTACAACTGTCCATTGTACACTGCACTGCACTGTACATCTTGCAGAAAATGAAACCGAAAGGGATAATTTTGAAACGATGGCAATATGCCTTTTAAGCAAAGTAGATTATAACCAAAAGACACGGAAAACATGCTCCAATTTCTCCGGTCTTCCGATGACGAGGCTACCACTGCAGCCACGCCACATCCAACTAACATCCCGTCATCATCATCATAACATCAAGTAGGCTTGATGATCATGATGGTGATTAAGTATCCTATTGGCTATATTATGTGCATATGTTTTTCTAGGTAAAGGCCTAAGGAAATTTATCCGCAACGAAAAACGCCCACATGTAAAAATAGCAACAAAAATTAGCATGCAGATATTCAGCTTCATTTGCTCATTTGTACCGAGCAGTGGTGTGCTCGGAAAGCAGTATAAATAGTAAAAAATATGTACTCTTTTACACTTTTGTTTTAAAGTAATAATTTATTCACCAAGAAATTTGGAAGCTGTGAGCTGAGTCGTGTGCATACCAGCATACCTATATCACCTACGTACACGATATTTGTAACTTGTGGGAGACTTTCGTTTTTACTACTTTGATGACGACATGGCAATGTTCATGCTCACAACTTTTTGTGGTCTAGGCTTGACTGCCTATTTGTTTTACACGAAGACTTGTGAAATTTTTAAAATTCTTATCTGGTACTTGCATTTATTCAACAAATAATTGTAATGTGTGTACTTGTCTATCAACTGAACCAAAACCAAACTAACCCCTCTTATTTTTTTGCCAGCCTCGTTTTCAGATGCGAAAGAATTCGTTTATAATCTTTCGATCGAACATCTTTCGGAGTGTACGGTTTTAGTTGCGAGTAATAATGGTGGAGAAGATAGATATCTTTGTGACTACTGTGCACTGTGCACTTGTGTGCTCAACTAAAGTCAAGTACCTCTTAAAAATTACGTGGCATTGCTGCAATAAAACATACCAACTAAATAATTCATTAATTATCATGATAACTATGTCTATGACCTCGGCAAGAAAAAAGCGAATGAATTGTCAGTAAACTACGAACCAGCAATCAGCCTTGCCATTTAATTATTATAAAGACATAACTCAATTGAATCGTAAATAAATATTGGTGGTGGTCCTCTCGCTGGCGTTTTGCATTCATTTTATTTCTTTTATTTTCTAAGTTGACTTGTCTTGCAGCTTTACCCACCACAACACAAAACATAACATAACCACCGGTCGAGTCGAGTTTGACCAGACCGGGTTGAAATAATAAAAGACGAAAGGACAAGAATGATAGTGTAATCAGTCGCAACAATCTTCATCGCACGCAGACTAGCTCTGGCTCTAGTCAAGCCATAGCTATAGCCCCTGCAGCTATCATGTTCCCGGCGACAACAATCACAAACAATTCAGCCAAGTTAAGCCTGTCCGACTGAGTAAAGAGTTGTGAGCGAGTACATGAAACTCGACAGAGAAATATGGATTGTGTCAAGTGAGGTCCTTCCTTACGTAATACTCTCTTAAGTAGTCAAGGCAATCCGTGCCTTGTTGCAAGTTGCAATTCAGAAAATGGGACGTGATTCACTGTTCACCTCACACAATAAGCTCATCTGTAATTGTCAAATATGCAGTGTAAAACATAACTGTTGTACAATTGTGCATTCTTTTCTTGTGAGTACTGTGCCCTGTGCCCGTGCTCACTATAAAAAAGTATGCATCAATTTTGTTCAGAAAAAATTGAAGGCTGTTTGTTATTGTTGCTCCTCAACATGATCGTTGTAAAAGACTTTAGCCTTAGCCTACGCCATCTTAATCCAATTTTTCCTAGGACATACATGCATAATATTATATCTATTCTATCCATATCCCTGTTCACTTTTTCAGGCTTCGTTTTCTTTGAAAGCTGACTCAGAAATAAGTTACCTGTCTTGCCAGCCTCTTTCCATTTACTTTGGGGTACTGATCAAGTGGAATGAGCCATAAAAATGTGAGCAAGAGCAAGTACAAACGGAACGTTGCATTTTTAAAGAGGTGTTATTGGTATAGAAACAAAGTTTAGATACATTCATCAAAAAATTAAAAACAGGTTGGTGTGCTGTGTGCTGCTGTGATGAGATGATGCGAGTGAGCTAAGTTTTGTTGAGTTGCTTCAAAAATTATAGTAATATTATCATTTCGACATAAGAAGAGAACAACCGAAAGTTGAAATGAAACAAATGTTGAAAAACCTTGCCTGGTTGTTGCTGTTGGTATAGTCTTTATTTTATTGTACCTGCTGCTTACTTACTGTTTGCCTGCCTCAACATGTTGACGATGATGCTTCTTTAATAGCACATAAAACATGGTGTTTCGGGGTGTTAAAAAGCTGTTCTAATAAACCTTTTAAAAACCACACACGCATACATAAGTACATGAATTCCTCATTGTTGTCCCAAACCCATTGTTGTTCGTAGTGTAGTTTATTTGTTGCGTACGAAATGAAGAAATAGGGTGACTCGACTGAGAGTACGAGACGATAGAGTAAATTGTTATGTAATGTAATAATAGTACGTAATAAAGAAGAGGAAAGGGTTCACTCTTGGCTCCTGTTACAGTCCAGCTCCAGCGGGGTAAGGTGTGAGGGAGGAGAGGAGACTTGAGCTTGTTGGCAGAGAGTTGCTTCGTTGCTTATTTATTTGTGAAGGAGATTGTTGGCAAAGGAGAGGCATGCAGGCAAGCAAGGCCCAGAATATATTAACGCAACTCTTTTCTGCTTCTCTTCTTGTCTGATTATCTCTTTCACTCAGTGGATGGTTGGCTGGAGTTCAAAAATTTTAAGGGATGGAACAAGATGCTGGACAAGTGCAAGTGCGTGGAGAGTGGAGAGGATGAAATGAAATGCTGAGCAGAGCAGCGGGAAGGATGGGTGGATAAATAAAGGAAAAGAGAGGAATTTTTGTTCAAGGACCATTGAATAATGACAAGTACAAGACTTAAAAACATGCCTCTTCCTCAACCCTAATGTCCTAGTCTTCCTCAGCATTTATTTGTAGCTAGCTGCTAGAGTAATGGACACGCACAGAGTCAAAAAGTGATTCAAGACAGGCCAAAAAGCAAGTGCCTCAAACTGACTCTCACAATAAGTCACCAGTTAGTACACCCTTTCCAGTCGTGATTCCTTCCATTTTCCTCGATGAAACTAAACAGAAAACCTGACACGCATAATATTGCATGCCATGGGCCATGCCATGCCTCCCAAGATAGCCATCGCCATGCATGTGTGTGTGTAAAGAGAAAATATTTTTACGGCACTGCTTCATCTTTTTTATGGATACCTTTTACGGTAGGTAGGATGCTAGTGCTAGTAGTGCTGCTTGTGCTTTGTAAATATTGCATTCTTCCTTAGTACTGCTGGTGCTGGACTATTTGCCTCTTTAAATGCAATATGCAATGTATAATGTATACAATGCATAGTTAGGACATGGATAAAATGTACGGTACGACGTGTTTGAGTTTGAAACTGAGCTTAGAGCTTAGAATTAGTGGAACGAAATCGTTTTCGGGAAGTTTATGACCAGTTTCGTTAAACAGGTCATAATTCATTTAAAACAGATTACTGGCTAATTTAAATATTTTAAAACTTGTATATTCTGTGTTTAGAGATTTGTAATGTGAAAGTCGATAGTCAACAGTCGAGTTTTTTCAGAGTATTTTCCATTTTCCGATACACTGCACTGTAAAGCAAAAGCATTCATAGAATGCATGTTTAATGGTTTCACAAAAATAATGGTTTGGCTTTTACCAGAAGTTTGGCCTGATGGAAGATGCAGTGATTTGATGCTAAATCAATGAAAAACTATACATAAAATATGATAAGTGCGTGTAAACGACTACGTCCGTATATTCTCAGTTGCGCTATGAGTCTATGAGAATGAGTTGTGGCTAACTGGCATACGCACTCGGCTTTATCTTTATTTGATTTCTCGTAGATTGATAAGTGTGATAGTGCCATAGTGCACTACTAAATGATAATGATAAGTTATTACCTTGATTTCCATTAATTCCAGTTTCATGTGATGTGACCACAATTGAATTTCTAAATGCTCAATATTTATGAATTTATCAATATTTTTCCAAGAAAGCCTTATGTGGTGAATGAATGCTTATTTGATATTTGAATTTAATGAACGATACGCTGCGCTATTATTATGATCTTGCCCTTGACTCGGCACATGAACGCAAGGAAGGGATGGGATGGGGCTCAAATAAAAATTGACTGGGAAAATCAAAAACATAGCTATTGTTCTTATGGGCTAGGTAGATTTTGTTGAAAGATGGGGATAATGATGAGGAATGAGGATGAGGTTGTTATCGCGTTCCACTTAAATAACCACCGAAATGAGTTGCCTTTAAGTACATATGGATCAAAATTGCATCCATTTGAGTTTTTTAAACACCCCATCCATATGCTGAATGTGATAATAATAAAATGGAGGAAAGATGATGATGATGACGAACTTGTGATCTCTTGTTATTCGTCATTTGCAGTCACTTGTGTTGGCTACCCCTTTCTTTCGTTTCTATTTAACCCTTTTGTTACTTTCCCCTCTAGTCATAATTTCTCTTTTAGTTGTTTTTTTAAATTTCCACCTTTTCATTTCACTGTATTCACACATTTTACTGCATGTACAAAATTGTCTCTTGATGACGAACGAAAGAGTTGCGACTTGTGAGTTGTGAGTCTTGTGAGATGTACTACGAGTGTTACCAATAGTGCAACTTGTCGCAATCCTCTCGAGGTCTTTTAATAGATTTCCCCCGCATTCTCACTCAACTGCGACAGCTACGAAAACAATTCAATTTAAAGGGGGAAAATGTTTTTTTTTGTGATTCTTTTCTTTAAAAGATGTGCGGTTAGCATAAATTATAGAGTTGTGTTGTTTAACAAAAACAGCAGCACATTAGCATCATGACCATGATGATGAGATGACGGTGACGCGACGGTAGTGTTATTTATAGTCAAAGGGTTGTTCCAGTTCATTTCACTAAAGCAAGCCAATAAATCTTGAAATGGCAAGTAGCTGACAAGAAGAGCTCACCCCAAAACAAACGAATGGAAAAACAAAGAGGAGATTTTGTTTCTAAATTCTTTCACACCTTTGTTTGATGACGATGCGATACCTTATCCTCAATCTTTATCCCTTATCTTACTTACTCATTTCTCCTTTGTATTTGGCAGGCTGTTGTGTTCAATTTGATTGGAAATCTGCTCATTTGTCTACGTAAATACGTAATTCACATAATAAACATCTAACGCAAATAAAAAATGCATTGACGAAGAGAGAGATTTATTTGACGCGAGAAAAAGCAGCGCAATGCAGGGCATATTCTTTCTTGTCGCGCTTGATTCTCCGGCACAGAAAGATTTTGTAATTTCGTTATTTATTGCAACGAATAGTTTCTCCACGCACAGACAAGCCATTGAGTTCAGTTTGTTTTAATGGGAAAAACATAATTGGAAAGAGAAAAGTTTTTTGCCTGAGACGATCAGTCTGTGTCTCAAGCTCCAAATGGAATAAAGATAAGAGATGAGTTTTTCGAATCGAAGCAAAAGCTGAAAAATTCGATACGAGTGACAAATGAAATGTTCATTTTTTACATTTCCCTTTTGAGCCGATAATCTAGTGGTACATACAATTTGACAGATTTTTAACCAATCAAAGTCACATCACAGCTGAGTGATTCTCTCGTCAGTTATTTGACAGGTCGTCTGAGTTAGTTTGATTATTTCTGCAGCGCCAGCGCGGCTGCTGTTACGATTTACGTCAAACCATCTAAATGTTGGAATTTAAAACTTGACGCCTTAGGATGCAGCAAAAAATGTTGAATGGTTTATTGTACAAACTGCAAACAAATTTTTACTGCTGCCTTGGTTGGTGGTGCTATTTCTTCCTCTAGCTATTTTTTACAACATGCATGTAATAACATGTTTGAAATGGTTAGATGCACTCTTAAATTACAATCCACTGACGATTCTCCACGAATGCGCTAGTTTTCGAATGCTCTTCCCTGTGTAGTTTTAATTTGGTCAAAAAGTAAATCCACCCACAATAACAGTCAACATCGATAGTAATTAAATGTAAAGAAGGGAACAAGTTGAAGTTGAGTTATTCAAAAGCTTACCAAAATTGGAGAGCATTCATAGGAATAAAACAAAAGGTAAAATGTTTGAGAGATGAGTTTTAACTTGTTCTGTCTGATTCATGATTCATTCATGTCCATTAAAGTCAAAACAGCATGGTGGCTGTGTTTTGTTTGCTTCACTATTCTTTACCTGCACAAGTGTGAAAATTTGAAAAAAGTATTCATGTTAAACGGCACGTTATGAACATTATATTGTACGCCTATTCTAACTTTTTATAGTCAAGTCATTCAGATTTCATGTTTCAAGTTTCAACCCATTTGGTTCGACGGAAATGACTTGCGGATTTTTAATTTTGGGAGTTTTTTCTCTGATTTACAATCCTTGTTTTACCATATTTTGGCCAATTTGAAGTCATTTTCATGCAATTAAGCTCAAGTCAAATTAGTAGAGAAACAAAAAACGACGAGATTTCGTAAATACAAAGCGTTAGCGTATTTTTAAGCTAAGTTGTGTAGTTGTGTAGAGTTTTGTGCGCTGCAATTAAGGGTTTAGCTTTCATACTTTATTCAGCATCAAAAATTTAAATAAATGTGACGTTTGCGTTTGCCGTGTTTTGTCAGAAGTTTTGAAAGTCTTGTCTTGCTTGTGTTATTTAATTTCAAAAAATATTCCTTCAATTATTTATGTAATGAGTTTTTGCTCGATCGAATTTTATTGGCTTGCCCATTGTACATGGTCAAAGAAAAAACCGACATGATCAGACAAATTTTTGAATTTTGGGCGGATTGCTAAAGTTGATATCTGTTTGACTGATCGAAACTACAAAAAATGTGATGTACACAAAAATATATGTCTATTTTTATGGCTGTAGCCTCATGAAAGTACAATATTTCTAGACATATTTGTTTTTGAAGGCCAGACGTTTCATTTTCCTACCAACATCAACTACTGTTGAATGTTCAAGGCAAATGCTAGATCCAAATCTGCTGTTGGCTGTTAGTAAAGTCAAATCGCATGGTTGCATTATGTGAAGAGAAGTAAAAGATGAGCATGACGGAATCTGCAAAGATTGACGTTAATGACCCATGATTCGACCATGATTACTTTTGTTTCTTGTGTTCATGCATTTTTAATTTCATGTTGTTTCTTAGCAAGATATAATTCGGCATTGGCTTTCTTTGATTTCCATAATATTGAGGGATGCCCAGAGAGAAGGCAGGAGTAAAAATATGCCCAAAAGTCTAACATTTGCCGTGGTAGAGCCATAAATAAAACAATCTTGATTTACAAATTTGTATGTTGTGTTGTGCTGGTGCAGAAGCTAATTACAGAAGCCATACGTATATACGTATGTAATGTACATGGCATAGCCAACAGCAGGCTAAAATGATAATGAAGATGATCTCACTTTTTAATGAGCTGTAGGCTAATGTGCTGCTCTCCTCAACATGCAACTCATACATACATCATTATGATATAACCATCATTTCCCATCATCGGCATTTGTCTCTATTTACGCTATCAAACAAACAAACTGAGAAAACAAAGATGTACACTTACACATATCAAAATCAAACGAAAATGATGAGCTGAGCTGAGGAGTCAAGTCTACCCTGCTGTCAAGTTATCATCATTTATCTCAATAAATTGAGCTGGATCAGTATATTAGTTTGCATTGCCTGCTTTTTGTATTTTGTACTCTTGCTTCTTACCCAAAGGCTATTTAAACCGTATTCCTAATGAGACTGAAGGTCATCATCATTATCATCATCACGATCCCAATGCATTACAATTACAACACAACAACGCCATCACGGGAACTATATTTGTATTTTTTAGCCAAGCAAATGCTGTCTTGGCTTTCCATATTTAGTCTCCAAATAGTGTATCTTCTTGTTTCTTTATTGTCAGATGAAGACGTGATGACATGCTACTATTCTTTATAAATACTTGACTTACGCATCATCAGTATGATTATTGGAAAGGCATTGCATTTAAAGAACTATTAAATTTCGTCTGGTCTACTGTAAAAATAACTTTTTGAAGGAATTGCCTTACTAAAATGAACTTTGCTTATCGATTGCCGTCATCAGTTGTAAATTTTGTGTCCGCTCCTATGTTTACGTGATGAGATAGATGTAATTTGAGTAGAACATGGCTTTGTGTACACAAACTGTACCTAATTTCTCTCTCTCTCTCTTTCCATCTTCTACTATCTATAAAAGGCTCGCTTCCCAAATTGTTTACTTAACCCAAAAAATGTAGAAAGAAATGAGCAAAAATGGAAATGACTTGCCAAAAAAAGGCTGCAAAAGAATATTATTTTATGATGTGCGGCGAGTGAGTGGATATTTAGCTAGATTAGAGTTGTAATTTGTATGCAATTACACTACATACATGAGTTAGTGGTGACAGTTGCCGTTACAACGACTTCAGAATATATAATAAAAATTTATAGTGGTGTATATATATTATATACAATTAATTGATCTCCTCCTTAACTACCGAATGCGATAAAATCACATAAGAGGTAGTTAATGAGATAACGATCCTGTCTGTCTGTTCTGATTAAATGCTTAATAATATGCAATTGATTTTTAAATTTAAAATTACGCTTTCAATTTTATAGTACAAATACTCTAAGTACTCAAAGGGCCTTTTCTTATGATTTTTCACAGGAAAGAAAAGAATTCCAGAAGAAGAAACCTGCGACTAGAGGTGTTGATGGGGAAGCAGAGGAGTCGGAGGAGGAGGATGGGGATGATTGAAGTGAATAGAAGCCGGATGTAAAAATTTGCAAGCTTTCTTTGCCCGTTTATGTCTATACGTGTTTACTAAACAAAGAGAAAAGACAAGGACGGACGATGATAGAAAACATTCATTTTAGTGTAACAGCAAAGCTGTCTTGTCTCTTGCTACTTTTTCTTGCTCTCCC
>JAQFXM010005504.1:0-14843 GCA_034693345.1 Entomobrya multifasciata | reverse complement strand
TCGCCACTGACCTTCCAACTAACGAGCAGGCCTTATCGTTATGGGGTTTATCGTTGTTAGCAATAGATAACCTTAAATATCACAAACACAATGACAGTTCTACATGATACCAAAACGACAAAAACCAATATAACGTTTGGTGCGTGCATGCGTATAGTGCGTATACACGCATGACATAAAATCATAACAGCTAAGCTTTTCTTCACAAAAAATTGAAAATTGCGTAATTTCGCCTTAGTTCTTGGTACAATAATGATTACGTATGTTTATGTATGCCATGGTGGTGGTAATAACCTTGCTTCTTTGTCAAGCTCAAGTCAAATCTAATGGCCAATCCATGCTTGCCTGGTTCTGCTTATTTACTTCATCTTATCCTTGATGATGACCAGAAATTATGGTCGCATTTTCAGATGACAACACAAAGGACACGCACACAAGAATAATGAATTTTTCTTGTTCATTCTATTCCTTTAATGCCACTTCATTCATTCTTTTTTTTGTATTTGTGTAACCAGATGAGGAAGACGAAAAAAAAATTGGAGGAAGAATATTTTTTGCTTAGTACGAGATAGGGTTTTTATTTCATAATCATAACAATACATAATACGCGTCACACATATCTATAGCGGCCAAGCATGTGCGTTAATGACTTTTTCTTCCGTTTTTATTACACTTCCAGAAAAAAATGTTTGACAAAGCATGAAAAGGAACAAAGACTGGAAGAAGGAACTTTGTTGCTGTTCCGATTCACACTTTAACACAAAATGGGGAGTACGATGATGATTGTGATGTAATGCGAAATGTGATATTGTTTGTTTACGCTTGATATATTACCCTTCCCCTCTTTCTCTCAGCCTGTTCTCATCCTTCTTCCACTACCAGTTCGGTCGGATATACATACCTACATTGTAAATGTAATAATATTGCATAATGATCGTAAAAAATCCCATTTTTTACTCACAGATAATACATGTACAATAGAATCTTTAGCCAAATTGCTGTAGACAAAACAGGGGAGAGAAAAAAATATTACCAAATTGCCACCTCGAAATCTTCTCGGTTTACACACAAGCACACTTTAAATCTAGTCTCGTTTCCTCATTCATTTTTTAACAACAACACAATTCAAATACGCATTTTAGACAAAAATGTATTTTGTAAAGCTTTTAGCAAAACAAATTGTTTACTAAACTCTTTTTTTCACTTGAAGAGAGTGTGATTTTCCATTTCACTCATTTCCCAATACAGTCTTATACTTTGGCTCAGTGACAAAATGATAGTTTAGATGAAAAGAATGAATAAAAAATTGAAATGGTGGAATTTATCCATATTGCTTCTGAAACCGAGTGGCTTTGAGAATACGAAGGATGAGGAAATCAAAGTAACATGATTGTGCACAAGTTTTTAATGGAAAGAGATTAAAGGAAAGTAAAATAACAAAATGGGTGTGAAGAGAAAAATGGAATAGAAAATGTCGTAATATCAATTAATATGGCTATTAAATTAGATGGAAGAGAGGTTACATTTATGGGAACCCCAATAAAAAAATGTCAACCTCGTGCCGCAATACTTGGTTAAAACGGAACTGTCTGTACAAGATACTTACGCATGCTTACGCATACTTTGGTGAAAAGTGTAAACAACATTTCTCAGTGACATTTATTCAGTTTTATAAAAAAGATTACACGGGTAAACAAAACAACACGAGGCGACCTGGCCAGAGAGGATATGGAGGTCGAAAGGGAGTCAACAGAGTACATAAGCCTAAAATAGTAGAAGACAAAATATAGCGCATTTGGAATTTATAAAAAGACAACGCGATGACACGTGTATTTTCCCCGATGAAAACCTAATTTCATCATGATAATATGTAAGATAAGCAGTGATATCGCCCGCAATTATTATAGTACATCCACCGGAAAAATCGGTGGAAAATAACCGGGATGTCGGAAATGTTAAATTCCACGCAAATTGAGTAAAAACCCAGTTAGTTGTTTTTCCTGTCTGGCTGTCTTCTGAAAACGAGAAAGAAGAAAAAATTTGGAAATCTTCTGTGATTTCTGGTCTGAAGACGACAAAAGCTGTTTGTTCTTCTAGTCAAGGGAGACTGAGGAGGCAAAGCAAACATAAATAGTTATGTTTCTGGGTATGTATATGTTTCATGCGTGCATTATATGTGCGTAAGTGCGTATCAATGTTGAAATTATTATTATTTCTAGACTCTAAGTATGCCGTGTTCTGTAAGATTTAGATTGAATGTTGCATAAAAAAATGAGACTACACTGACTCGTGGAGCCGGAAAGGGGAAGAAGAAAAAAACTCTGATGGTGATCATCAACATGATCCTTTTTAGTGTCCTCCTCTTCTCCGTCTCATCGTCTTCTTCAAATATAGAAAAAGTCACCAGGATAAAACCAAGTAAGATTTGTACTTGTGGTAGCGTCACCAGCGTCAGCGTCGTCGTCTTCATCCACCACCGCCACCACCAGCACGTGTAAAAATCTTCTAATGTTGGACTCGACTCATCTGGTACACAAAAGTACAACAAACCAGAGATTTTTTTCTAGAATTTTTCGTCATCTCCACGTGTGAACCTAAAAAGCTATAGGGTATATGATGTTGACGATCATGATGATGATTATGATCAGAATAAGAATACCCATTTTTGCTATGATAATAGGAAGTCGAATAAGAATGCCTTCTTGACTGTTTGTTTGTACAACTACTTTACTTTTGGTAATGCACACGCCGGAATCTTATCATTTGTATTTTTATGCATCGTAGTGTAATGATTGTGTGGGATAACCCAATAAGTATCTCTTTTATTTTTAAATGAAGTAATACATAAAAAAGCTTCCTGTGAAGATTGTTTGTGTTTGTGAGTGTCAAAATCAAGAAATACTTAGAATGTACATACATGATATGATGATGATCAATATATTCAAGATAAGCAGTGCGAATGGAATAAATATACATACATTGAAAAGCCGGCGGATACGCACAGGCAAATGTCTCACCTGAGATCGACAAACGACATAAGTAGAGTAGAGATGACTTCTAATGCTTCATTATTTTGAATAAAAGGGACATGGTATCAAGAAAATGACAAATGTTATCCATTGATGCATGCATGCTATGGTAAATGATGCCAAAAATATTTTATGATGTAGTATATTATGTACAAGTATTTCATAATATAGACAACTGACATCATGTAACAAATGATTACTTTTTGAGTAAGATATATTATAAAATTATCGTTATATTATCATATCACTACAGGAATATTTAGAAGCCAAATTCTAGTCTAGCTAAGATATATTTTAGAATACGGGAACGGGACCCTAGCATAAATTGGCTGTGATGATATTTAAGTATTCATTTCTGTGACCGTCATATTGGTAGCCTTGTCTTCATTCAGCTACTGTTGCACTATTCTTTTAATCAAAAGTCTCCGAAACCATGAGTATGAGCCATATAACAAATATAATGCTACTTCTAACTCCGAATGTTATGATATCCATTTTTTATTACATTTTATAATCATACTCATTGCTTGTGTCTTTCTTGGGTGTCCCAGAAAAATCTGATGTAATAAAAAAGCATTAGCAAGATTAAGCACAGTAAAGCCTGTTATGTCAATGCTACTTTTGTCATCTTATCCCAACTTGTAATGATAAAACATCTATATGCGTCTTATAGCACATGGTACAACACAAACCATAAAATTTGTGACATTATATCTGCTTAAACCTTAAACGTATGTCCAAAAATTTACGATTGACCGTCATATAGTAGTAACAGCGGGTTCTTAAAAAATACATTTTCGTCGACAGTCATGATGTCAAGATATTATGAATAAAATGTTATAAATTTGAAGATAAAAGGGAAACTTTATGCAAATTCAAGATACTATTTGTGCATGGCATGTATTAGTATATATCAGATTTTTTATCATAAATGTCTCGAAAATGCGTTAATGCTTTGATTTGTGAACACATAAAAACTGTATAAATTCACATTGACAATTCTGACAAAAACTGTCTAGAGAGATCTATGCAGATAGGGAGACATAAATGTTGCATAAAACCATGAAAAAGGTAATAACAGCGGTGCATCTGGAGGTTGATTACAGGCACGTTGCAATATGATTTCGTAAACAATTTTTTTTATTCACTTGATTCACTTGACTATAAGTCTAAAAGATGTCTTCATCAAACTTAACTTTATTCCTATCACCCAATCAAGTCAACAGGTAGTCAGTTACATTTGTGGAAACTGACAGACTAGAAACAAGCAACTTCTCGAAAAGGGAGAAACAAAACACTCATTTGCATTTTCACCTTTCTGTGTTAATTACCCACACAATAGCAAAAACAAAAATTTTATTATCGATTTCTGCTCCCATCATAGTCATCACCAATCTGACTAAATTTCCCAGGTTACGCCATTTCGATTTCCGCTGAACATGTGCGCTCTATACTCCCAATCACTTCATTATTAAATCGAGAGTAGGTATTTTGTTGTTTTTTGCATGCATGGGTGAACCACACGCACTTTTGTATCCTACATCAATTGGAATTTTCGCATTAATGTGCGTGATATGGTGTGGGCATCAGGTACAGTTTTTTGTTTGTTTGTTTAAGGAATTTTGTGCGTAGGCTAGATTTTTGACAGGAACCGTGATGACGATGATCATGATTATAACAATAGGGCAACTAACAAGGAACACTACTTTACTGTGAGTTGCATAGAACCAAACGAAATGTCGATTCTGGGACAATTTTTAGCGTAGATTACGATTTTGAAAACATTTTGCTGTAAAAATAATATCCTTGCTGGAGATTGCTTTATCGTTATACTTACTCTCTTATTTAAAGGCGTCCGTAGCTTCGTTTGTTTTTAGGTGAATTACATACTAGAAATAAGGAAATTTAGTCTCAAATAAGCAATTGCAATGTCCCTTGAAGTAAATTTTAATCAACAAGCTAATATATAATTACATCAAAGTGTCAATATGGTTTGAATATGCCTGTTATAAAGAAAACATATCCAGAACTGGTGCAAGCTAAGTAACCAAGGAGCAACTAGATGTTATTTTTACAGCGAATTGTTTTCAAAATCGTAATCTACGCTAAAAATTGTCCTAGAATCGACATTTCGTTTGGTTCTATGCAACTCACAGTAAAGTAGTGTTCCTTGTAAGATCATCACATAAAAGGAAGCGAGAAAAGTAGAACCTCAGCAGGCAGGGTACCTTCCTCCATTTCACTCTAAAGAGACAGGGACAAGTCAAATAGCATAACTGAACTGACAGAAGGAACGTGTCACTAATTGCTGTTTATGAACATCTAATGATATGCTAATAATCTTTCTAGCTCTCTCCCATTTTGATCCATTTTTAAAGATATTTATCTAAATGTGCGTGAGGACAGGATGGTATTCTTTCTTACGCACAATTACAATGAAACCAATTCAATCTCACAATCACTAATAAACTAATCCAATCGAATTCATACAAAAAGGACAATAACTATCAACACAAAAGCGCGTCACCGTTAACAATCAAATCAAAAGCCATAAGCCACGCCAGCAATCATCAACTTTTTTAACAATGCACCCTTCAATCCAAACCCATCAAAACTATTTATTCGTCCATCTATGTCTCTAGAAACTTGAAGTATTTGCATATTTTACACTTTTGTAGGTACCATATTGGCTAATGGATGTTGAAATAACAGATCTATCCATTTTGAATGTATCGATTTCAGTTTGCCTATGTAGTTTAAAATGTAAAATGCTGCTTTTGAGTTGACAGCACTCAATTTTTTTCAACTGACAGAAGTCAACAAATTAAAATTAGAGAGATTTGCTAAAACTACTGAATATACAGATATTCAACATTTATAAATTCTTAAATTATTAACAAGTCTTTATTTATGGGTATTATTTCCCCAATGCAAAAATGGAAGGTACTGCTGACCCTGCCGTGTAATAACGGTAGTCCATTTATACGTCTGAAATTGAAGGTACTAATTCGCACTTCAATTAATTTTATATATGTACATATTGTATACAAGTGTAACAGTAGTAATCGAATACGATTTACAATGTATACATTTCCACTGTTGACACTAATGAGCACTGAAAAGTTGTTCTACTACAGGTAGGGTACAATGTAATTATATGCAACTGCCGCTGTTTATACGCACTTTTTACGCATATAAAAGTGCAATATGCAAATCATTACGCATCAAAACAAAAAAGAGGGTCGGTCGGTGTCATTTCGCCTTGAAAAAGGAAAAAAAGGTGTCCCTTATCTTAATCACACCAAACGGGGTAGCAGTCTCCTATTGGGCTTTGGCTTAATTAACAAACAAAATAGAGATTTATGAAGATCAGTTATAAGCCAACAGGATTGATAGTGGCAATTGGCAATGCGCACAAAATATGTCCCTGACAGCAGCCACTGTCCACCATAATCATTTCTGCTTACCATCATTTGTCTTTTTTGATTCATGAACTTGATCGAGTTTGGTTTTTGATGAAAAAATATTAGGGAAAATTACAGTACCTTGTCAGTTGGTGACCCCTCAAGTTTTTATGTACAATTTCTCATATTTCCCCAAATGTCCATGTAAGGAGCCTTCACGCAATTAAAGTGATCTATCTACCTTGTAACAATGAAAGTAATACTGCATCACAATACAGTATAAAATAAGCATTGCCCACACCTGAATAGTTTGAGGGATTAAAAAGTTTTATCTTGTCTTATAATTTGCTTATAAAACGGTTAATATAAAAGTGCGTAGAGTGTGTCATGACTGGTCATATTTCATGCGTTGCATTGCATGCAGTCCACATATACACAATTTAACAAGCTAAACAATGAAATTTTCCTGATAAGGATTTTTTTATTTTGACAATAATTTGCAAGTCAACTTCAACCCTCGCCAAACACGAAAATAATCATGATTAAGCATTAGCGGTGATGGCGGATGACCGTAATAATAAAAATACTGTTAGTGAACACGGTCGTCGGACGACGTGAAAAAAGAGAGGACCTTCCGTGTCTCTTCGTCAATACATCAGCTATGTTTACAGCTTCATGGCGGTATAGAATGTGTACCAAAAAAATGCGTAGATAACCGGATGATAGCTTATCCACCTTCTCAAAAGTACGAAAATCACCACCTGTCAACTCCTTACTTTTTGCCTCCTCTCACCCTAAACTTGTTAAAGCCGCTAGTAATAATTCATGTGTTTTAAAATTTCGCTACGAAATCTCAACATAGTTGTTGTGTTAAGTCGTGTCGTGTCAAATAAAATTCGTTTATCAAGTTTTTATCGTTTTAAAGAATCTCTCTTATGAACATGCGTAAACGTGCGTAACGAAAAATGCGTTTATTCCATCTTCCAACTTCCCGAAAGCTATTCGCATATTTAGTTTTATGTTGCATAGGTTAAGCAGGTGAGTTCAGAGTTGCAAATGCAATAAAATAAGATTAAAAGAGTAAACCGGATTTATCCTGATGAAGGTGGTTCTCCTCAGATTTTTTGTGATATTGTATGCAAAGTTTTTTAATAAGATATTGCAAATCTTTATTTCACGACTGGGATTTTTTAAATCAGCTTTTGCGGCAACATTTAATATGTAGAAAACTGTTTCCTATTGTCCTTTATCTTCACAGTTAACAAAAAAGTGCGTAACTTCATAAATGTTAAAATGTTAACTCCCAGCATGAATATCTGCAAACCAGTTTCGGCAGAATATTAACTGAAAAGCCATTATTAAACTTCGTGGTGGCATAAAGTATTAATGGGATGATAATAAAAAGGTAAAAGGCAAGTTTAAAAAATGTTCAATTAACACTTTTAACCTCTGCAAATACGCTGTATAGTGTGCAAGAAAACATGAAGAAGGGGAACGGAGCAACATAGCATTCTTGGAGTATGCAACCTAATGCCATCTCTGTACCAAGTTGCACAACGGAGAAGCTTCAACACTTTGTCCACTCATCAAATTCCTTCACATCACTCTATGTACATCTCAACTCAATCTCACAGAGTACACCTGGTTTTTATTCATCAACCCGCTATACCCCAAACACAATGAATTCTTTGCAAGTAGCAATATAAAATAGTGCTGATGAATCGATTTATTAAAAATTAACTATTTTATAAATGGAGAACACTGAAGTCTATAATTTTTTACATACAATTAAATATAATTTTGTTTTGCATACGTTACTTTATACTAAATGGTGTAAAATTGTTGAATGGCTGTATACAATGCATGTAAATGTAGTAGTCGTTGGCTTACACTACTGTCAGCGGAAAGTGTACACTTTTGATGCTAATTTTACCTTCGCCATTTGGTAGGGTCATCATTGACCTTATTAAGAGTCTATGATGAAATAGAGCGTATGATCTTCCGTGAATTACGCGCTCCCCTTCAGCGTTTCGACCAAGCGTTGTTGGGATATCTGAGGCTCTTCTTATTTTAAAATCAAAGGAAAACTATTGGAGCATTCGCATGTCCACCTACACAATGCGTGTATAATATCTGAATCATATATTGCGATCATACCATGGTCAGTAAAATCCATTTCCTGTATGCTGCCACTTTTCCGAAATAATTTAAATGAAATTCTTTAAGTGTATTTGGATCTGGGTGAGGTCTCATATGACTTACAATCCCCAAAAGAACTGGAGGTCCACCAGTAGATGACATTCCACTGAGGGGCCCACCGCTATCCCCGAATCCTGCTTCTGTGACACCATCAGTATCTCTCGTGCAAATGCCATGATCAAATGCTCCTCTATATTTTCCAGACAACTTCGAATCGGGATAAACATATTCCAAAAACTCTCGTTGGAAATACTGGCATTCTTTTTCACTAAAAATATGTACATTTGAAGTCTGTTGGAGGATAGGAGGGAAAGTCGAGTTTTCCTCGACTCCCAGTGATCCCCACCCAGACAATAGAGGTTTAAGAATTTCTACTTTTGTATGCTCATCTGCTAGTTTAATGGGATGAATATTTTCATCAAATTTGATTGGCTTTGTTAGGTGAATAACGGCAAGGTCGTTGATTACATCAGTTGCAATGTAATTGTAGTGGAGTACTATGCGCTCCACAGAATATTCCCTTGTTGAGGTAACCTCATCCTCGCAGCAAAGATCGTGTTCTCCAACGACAACTTTTATATTGGTTGTTGGAAGGAGTGGATGAGAATTTCGGGATCTAAAATGCGGATGTGTATAGTTAGAAATGCATCAAAATGTTATACTATGCACAAATCTTGCCTTGCCATGATTTATATACTAATTTGTACACTCACGAAGAGAAAAAACAATGGGACGCTGTTAAAATAGTTCTTTCCCCAATTATACTGCCTCCACAAAAATGAGAGCTTAAATTTCTCGCATCTCCGCATAAACTACTTTCCGTCTTTTCTACTAACTGTAGGGACACTTGCCAGGGAACTGCATTCGGTTTTGCTTCAATCCCCCCAACAATTCGAGATGAGAACTGATGAGGATTTATGGTGCTATTGTCAATTTCCTCATCTCTCTCAGTTTCGAAATGTATGGATGTTCCATTTACTGTTTCTACATCACTTGTTTCCAATGCATCCCGTTTCACTAACGGAGGTTGAAAATACTGCCATGATCCTGGAGGTGGATTCAAGTAAGATTGTGGTATTCCTCCACCAGGGCCTACGATTGGTGATAACTGTACAGACAAGCCTGGTGAAGGATACCAAATCCATTGTTTCTTATTGTTGTTCAGATTGTTATTATTTGTGCTTGTAGCGGCAGCGGTATTCCTTAGTTGATAATCTGTGGTTTTTAAACACAGCATTACAAACAATGATTTAACCAGAAATGTGGAAAGCTTACTGCCAAGGACGTATGTATGTCTGTATGTGTGAGTGATAGATTAAACAAACCTAAATTTTGCACCTCGTTGTAATATATTTCGGTAAATTGAATATTCCACCTGTATTGCATGCTTGCCATAACGAAAACTGTTGACAGAGTAGCTTGTCCGTTTTCCCTCTCCACCATAACTAATGAAATTATTCCGTATTACAAGTTGATTTTTAAAAAATCTAAAAATATTGAGCAGGTAAGGTATATTTATTATGATTGAATTGAATTTACGTGAATATCCTGTCAAATTTCCACATCTAAAATCGGGTGACCATCCAGCAAATCCTCGCATAATCATAAAATCTGAATCACAAACTGGATTCGGAGATTCATAAAAATTGATTGGGTCAGTGGGAACAGTTGGCAGGTTTAAATCTAAGAAGTCAATTCTGTGCAAAATGTGGAACGATTTGAAAATTGAAAGACATTACAAAATACTTTTTTATGCAATTATAAATATCTAAATGAAAGTCACCTTATTCCAGTAGTAGCTGGATTTAACTGCAGGGTGAATTCGCATATCATATTTCCACCAGAAAACATTGGGTAATTTGGAGAACGAAATTGAGCAACTTTACGTGGCACGATACTTGCACCACAGGTTCCAGTGGTTGGCATATTAAATACTTCATAAAATGATAACTTATGAACGTCCTTGCCTAATTGTCGAGTATGAAATGAATCTGTGTGATTTCAAAAAGTATATTACCTCCTCCACAGCACATCTTTCCATCTAAACAAAATCCAACCACGTTTCCTCCTGACGATTTACATCCTAAAATTGTTGTGCAAGAACCTGGACAATCTGGTTGCTGCATTCTTTGAAAACCAATGCACGCCACGGGAGTATATTCGTTGAAATTCAGTACAGTTATTATGACTAGTTTGAAAAATATGTATGATTTTACTTTTTTCATTGTAGCTTTTTGAAAATATTTAAAAGTTGAATTTTATATATCCTTTGATTTTAAATGTAAATTGTAAATTCATTTTTAGAAATATTTAAAAGATAACATTAAGATTTGATTGATGGATTGGAACAGAAAGTATGTATGTATGTCATCGTACTGATTTTGTGAATGAATGAGTTTTAGTCGTATGCGTGTGGTCATTTAATTACGTTTCATATTTAATGTTGATTGAGATGTTTCACTGGACCAAACAAAACCCAAAAATGGCACTTTAGTTCAATGATATTTTATTAATGCACAGCGAATAAACTGGCCTTCTCATTAAAAATCACATTGTGACTAAAATGTGACAAAAACCTACTCATTAACTTCCGGAAGTGTCTACGATTTGCTTCGCCGTCTCATATTGCACGTTTCACCACAAAATGAAAATCCCTATTCCCGACATGTTAACCCAGTTAAATATACAATGCATAAATCTCATCGCTTGATTTTTTAAACAAAGATTTGATTGTTGGAGACATGCAACTTTTTTACTGAACATATCAGGCTGTATGCATTGTGAACACATTTGGCCATTTTTCAAACATCACCAATTGCAGACGCATAACTGTCCAATGTCCATGCAATTGACATTCATGGTAAATGCTCCAAAGCACGTAAAATAAGACCTTGTTTACAGTTTCCATAAAATTGAACATTTTTGCACAAAAATAATTTGCCCGCATTTTTATTCGATTGTTTTAAGTGTGCTAAATTAATAAGTTTTAGTACTCTTGTCTATCACTCTAAACTCAGGTATTTTTTTCGATTGTAGCTATTCATTTCAGTTAGCTGATTTATATTTGTTTTAACGATTGTATCGTTAACCATCCTGTGGATAAACCACCCCAACTTGTTTCCTTATACTTTCCATAATCTCTGCCATTGTTATGGACTCGTCTAATGACATCAATGGGCTTTCCAATAATCCTTGACTTAGACAGCGACGCACTTCCTCAGCCTCATAAGCGAGCCCTTGACTGTTTCCATAATGCACAGGGAACTTCAATGTCGGCAGGTCAAAATTTTCAGTGCCAGACGGTGATACAAATTCAACTGGACACCAGAATGGTGCTGGTATCTAAAAGGAAATGATATGCATAGATTCATTTTCATAACCAGCTTAAATGATACTGACTACTAACATGGTGCGTTTGCGTATTTGCATTTGCGTACTAAATAATTTTGCGCATTTTATTTCAAACAGTGGTTTACCTTCAAGTATCCCTTTGTACCATAGACATAAGCTGCGTTGTCCATTTTGGAACGACCACTAGAAACAATTGTCACCGTTTTTTGGTTTGGGTAAATTAATGTAGCACTTGAGCCGTCGTCAACGCCATCATCATTTAAAATACCAGCAGCTACAATGCTCTCAGGCTTTTGACCTCCCATCACAAGGGAAATGAATTGAACGTTGTAAACGCCAATGTCAAGGATGGTACCTCCACCAAGCTCCTTCAGTCTGGAAAATTAACTTTAGTTTTATAAAAATTGTACTTTTGTATAAATCTATATGAAGTATTTTTTCAATAATGCCGACCATTTGTAACTTACCGGCAACGATCTTTGTGCGTCAGTAATGTGCCAAATGTACTGCTCACTTGAACGATGTCACCAATAGTTCCCTTTGCGAGCTCTTCTCGAAGCCTTTGATAAGCAGGAAAGAATCGGCTCCAAATGGCCTACAAATTCAAAGTTCAATAAATATACATGTTAGCCGAAACCCTTCTCAACTTAATAATTAACGACTAATTTTAGTTTAAAGAGTCATTTTTGCGCTTACTTCCATCAAGAAAAGCTTTTTCGCTCGTGCCAATTCAACCATTTCCCTTACTTCACGAACATTGATCCCCATTGGTTTTTCAACCAGCACATTTTTGCCATTTTCTAGTGCTAGCTTTACCAGGGACAAATGTTGATTGTTCACAGACCCAACATAAACTACTTTAATCTCGGGATCCGAGACTAGTTCCTGGTAGGAACCGTACGCTTTTGGAATCCCAAATTTCGTAGCAAATTCTTTTGCTGACTCTAATGACCTTGCCGCACAAGCGACAACTTTGTGTTGATCTTCAGTGTATGCTGTTAAAGCAGCGGCAAAGTCACTGCTAATTTTGCCGCAACTGAGGATTCCCCATTTTAAAGCCATTATAGTAACTCAAGTAAGGTACGAGAGTGTCAATTTATTGAAGACAAATATAACTTTATTTGGCCTTTCTAATCGATTCGACTTATTCGACCAAAAAGAATATCTTTGTACTACTACAAATAATTATATGGAAATTGATGAAAACTCAAAATATGTACTTGCTGGATATTTGGTTCTGGTAAGCTAGATTCTCAGCTGTACACATCAAAACCACGTGGAATGAATTCCTTAGTATGGGATGTACAATCTACATGCTCATGCTCTATCACCATGCAAAATAACCATTTCAACCCTTTTCTTGTAAGCTCAACTCTTTCAATACTTTATCCATGAACTTGAAACTTATCAGATCAGAAGCCGATTATAGCTACACGATATAAAAACTGTAGACAGACGTTTTTTGGGAATCGGTGAGGAGAATTTTCTTGCCATGTCATCATGTATGTGAAGAATAGCTTATTTTGGTCTCAAAAGAGCTGAAAGTTTCTTTCCAACAAAGAGTTCGTGTACTAAACTTCATTTCAAGTTTTGTTTTGTATCCAAAAAACCACTTGTGGATTGCGTGCTCATGCTTGTGCATCATCATTCGTCTTCGTCATCATAAATATTATTATGTATCCAGTATCCAGCTTCCAGCTAGATTCTCTGGTAGCGTGTATATCTCTTTGTGTTTCAATTTTTAAGCAAAGATGAGAGAAAAAGGGTTAAAACGTTGTTGTTCGTTGTGTTGTAGTGGAACGGGTTGAATTAGTCATACAAAATTGTTCGAAGCGTTAGATGCTGTTGGATATTCTTTGTTTGTGAGTGTGATTTTGCGATTTTTATACGTTTTTTACGTACGAAATCTGGCCTGGCAGGTCAATCTTTTGCGTTGCATTTGCATTGCCATTTACTCTGCAAGTTCTGCACTGCACATGACAGCCATTTGCCACCATGATGGAATGGAATATTTTTTCATGTGTATACAAACAAGTTATATTATGGAAATGTAGCATAGTATTAGTAATGCTATTTTGGGTATTGAACGTATAAACAAGTGAACAGTGCTCGAAAAAACTTGGTATCTGGGTATCGTAGATACCGGGAAGTTTTTGGGAAGGGGGAAAGAGAGGGAAGGAGGGGAAAAGGGAAGGAGGGGAAAAGGGAAGAAGGGGGAAGGGAAAAAGGGGAAAGGGAAGAAAGATAAAAGGAAAAGAAGGAAATTAAGTAACGGGGAATGGAATATAAAGGCATAAAAATAGGTGGTAAAATCTTTGGGAAATTAAGCCCTTCTAACTAAAGCTTAAATTCCTCGTTTCAAACCCGGAAAAGATGTAGCAGTTACTAAATTTCCGCTATTGTTTCCATTAAATTTTGCTTCCCGATTTCCCTATATTCTGACTATTTTTTGCAGCAAATTACAGAAAATTATACCGAATATTTGCAAAAATGTAAAGGTATTTACATCATTTATTAAAAGTTTGATAGAACCTCATGTGGAAACAAGGGTGCACAGTAAATAAAAATAAATACGGTATATTTCGTCGGGATACGAGGGGGTCGCATATTTGCAGATCGACAAATAAATGATTTATTCAATGAAGTGGGAAGAAATGTGCACAAATCATGAGGTTAATTTTTAGTTAAGGGGACGGGAAAATCCAGAGTTTTTAAAATGCCTAAGTCTTAAAAAAATTCTATTCTTAAAATTCTAACGGATTTTCTACGATTTTTTAGAAAGTATGTTTCAAATGTCATTAAAAATATTTGGTTAGTTTACGATACGAGAAATCAGAGAATGTGAGTAAATGATCAGTTT
>JAQFXM010005503.1:0-14844 GCA_034693345.1 Entomobrya multifasciata | reverse complement strand
CAAAATCCTAGATTCGGGCTTATGGATAATAGTGGAAGGATGCGCAAAAGAAACGTACAAAAAATTCTTCGCTATCGAAAAGGTGATGACACTGGAAACCACTGGCGGGAAATGTTGATGTTATTTGTACCATGGAGAGATGAAAGTCAACTAATAAATGAAACGGCTGGACAGGTGGCGGCACGCAATATAGATGTGATCAAACAAAATTCCAAATCGTACTATTACGACACCAACATCGACGAAGAAGATCTTGCCCGAATGATGGATCATGCAAACGAAGATAATGATGAGCCTGATCCAGTGGTTGAAAATGACATGGGGTTTTTTGACGGCGAAGACGAAGATCAATACCTACAGAGTGATCTCTTAAGAAGTAAACCTGGTCCCAAAGTGGAAAACTTTCGGCCTCCAAAACTTATAGATGATAAAAGCTACCAAGACATCATGAGGTCATTGAATGACAAACAACGCCGTTTCGTCATGACTGTGCTTCACAAATTAAAGACAAGTGCAGATCCATTTTATTACTTCTTGAGTGGCGGTGCTGGGGTTGGGAAAAGCAGAGTAGTAACTGCACTTATACAAACATACCTAAGATACGACGACCCATCCAGCAGATCTAGTCCAGATGATATTTGCGTAATTGTTTCCGCGCCCACTGGCAAAGCTGCTTTCAACGTTTTTGGAATGACTCTGCATTCAACCTTTCGACTCCCGCCAACACAGTCGTCTGGTAAGGCAGCACCCTTAAGTCCGAGTGTCCTAAATAGTTTGCGAATGAAGTTACAACATGTAAAGTTGTTTTTAATCGACGAAGTGTCAATGGTCAGTGTAAGACAGCTGTTCGATATCGACGCACGACTTCAACAAATCTTCTGTACCGACAAGGATTTTGGAGGAAAGCCAGTCATTGTAGTTGGTCATCTCCGACAACTTCCCCCAGTCATGGGATCGTATGCTTTTTTACCACCTAAGCATTTAACCGCGGCCGCAGAAGCTGTAGACAATCCATTATGGGAAAAGTTTCAGTATTTTGAGTTAGATCAGATTATGCGACAGAGGGGTGAGGAAGAGTTTTGTAAAGCTCTCAATAATATGGCCGAAGGAAGAATGGACGAAAATGATATTGCGCTAATTCGCTCGCGGAAAATAACGGAGCAGAACCAACCTACAGAACAAGCGATCTGGCTATTTTCTACGGTGAAATCTTGCATGGAACACAATTCCAAGGTTCATTCTAAATTAAACACCGAAGGTGCAATGGCTACTGCACATGATCAAGTACAAGGTACCATAATATACTAATTACACTTACAATTAATACCAGTAACCAAATGATTTACTTATTGCCGGTATTTTTACGTAGGTAAAGGCACGGATGTGAGCAAACAAAACCTTTTGGAGTATGCCAAAAATCTCAATCAGCAGAAATCTGATGGCCTGCCGTATCAGACATTTTTAAAAATTGGTGGTGTTTACTTCGTCTCCACTAACGTTGATGTTCAAGACGAGTTGTTTAACGGTGCAACTGGAACACTGAAGAAGATTGACTACTCGACAACATCTACCAATCAACGGATACCAAAATACGTATGGATGGAATTCGAGCATGAGCTTATTGGAAATGCAGCTAGAATGTTGACCAAAGTATATCAACAAGAAAATGGTCTTCCAGAACACTGGGTACGTATTACTAGAGTCAAGAGGAATCTGAGTGTAGTCAGAGGAAAGGGTATGGAAATTATCCGACGTCAAATACCTTTAGTAGCAGCTAATGGTATGACAGTGCATAAAGCCCAAGGATCTTCTATGCAACACGTGGTTGTATCAGTTAAAGGGCTTAAACCAACAATGAACAATTACCGTGAGCTGATTTATGTTGCATGTAGCAGGGCTACAACTCCAGGTGGTTTATTCGTTGATGGAGACTTCTTGCCTCCTCTTCCTCCAAAAGAGAACGATGCCGTTTCAAAAGCTTTATTTGAGTTGAATAAGAGACCATTGGAATTTTCTTTCAAGTTTTTGCAAGATTTTGATGCCGGATTCGAACGGCTGTATTATCAAAATATTCACTCTATCATGGGAAAGGTCCTAGACATCCAGTCTGACCAATGTGCTGCATCAGCAACGATCCTTGCATTTAATGAGCCTTGGCTAATTGAATCCGATGATATTAGTGTGGAAGGTTTTCACATCATTCACAAGTCTTTGTGTGGAACAAGAAGGAATTCCAAAGGGATGCTCTTGCTTGGGAGGGATATAGAATGTCTTCCACCAACATATCAGATATTTTTCGGGAACGTTATTGGTAGTCATTGTCAGTTTCTCACATTTGAGAGAGGCGCTATTCGGACCGTTATTATGTACAGACATTCTACGTTTCCAATTAATGAGTATTTGAATCGCCTAGAGAACTTTTTACGCAGTCCTGATAATAAGAAGACAGTTTTCATTGGAGATGTGAATATAAATTTAGCAACACATGAAGGGAAAGCGCTTATTGATTTATTTGAATCTTACGACTACAATTCAAAAATTAATGTAAAGACAGCAACTCATGATCAAGGAAACCACATTGACATTTGTTTCTCAAACGCTGTTGAAGTGGTAGCCTGGATATACGAGTCCTACTTTAGTGATCACAAGCCTATCTGTGTAATTTGGCCAAAGGCTGTGTAGAATCAGAATTTTAGGTTAAATTAACCCAATAGTTTAAACATGCAGAGGTAAAGTTATTATGGTATCGGAAAACATTTTTATTTGAATTTTTGTAATTATAACTAGACAAGCTCGATTGGAGTTAAGAATTTTTTGTCACTATCTCAGAATGTACCTTGCGTCAATAATTTTATATTAAGTGTTAATAGTTTTTACACTTCTGCTGTACATGTTTAATATTGTGAATTATACTATGCTAATCAATGTTTGTAATGATGTAAATAATGTAATAAAAAAGTAAATATGCAGTATAAAAGTTGAAGTTACAGTTTTAATTTTATGCATCATGTAATTTTTCTAGAATCGATTACCGTTTTCGTTACACTTTTCATCCATGGTTTTGAAATTTATTTATAAGTAGTGATGGTTAAAATGTGTTCTAATTTCAAAAATTATCGGCAGTCACAAGACTATTAATTGGGGATTTCAATAACGAATTAAGAAACCACATGTGTTATTAAAAATCGCTTCGCCACTTTGCTACGCTTAGCTTGATGGGTTTATTATTTGCCTTAATTAGAATAGAATTATTCACCCAGTCATTTTCATCTTTTTTTGGCAGCAGCGTCGCTGTGTAAGTGTGTGAAGCTGTATTGGGTTATCACCTATACCATCGCCTCACCACCACCACCATAGCTTGTAAAAGTACAGAATCAAAGACAATTAATGATGTTTGTACTCGTAGTTTTCGTCTTCATCTTGTTTGTATATTGGAAGCATGAAGATAGATAAAAATCATTTGATTATGTCGATCATATCAATCGGATAAATCTTGGTGGTGGTTGGTAGTAGATGGAGTGAAGAAATGAAATAATTTTTCGTAATCCCACACAATGACCTGCTGTGTGTGCCTTATTGACATGATATATTCATCTTTCTCTAAAAAAGTAATTTATGCAACAATGAATGAGAATTGAAGTGACATTTTTGTGTAGAGAGTGTAGGTGGATTATTTGCTGAACATTTTATTTAAGCTTGTTGTAAAAACAACTAAATTAAAAATTACTCATATATTTGCATACAACATAACATGTTACTTTGATCATTTTTTGATGTCGAAAAGGGGAACGTGTTAACTGGCGGCCTGTGGCGTGGGTAGCACACGAGCCAGCACCTTACAAGCTATTGCGAGAGTAGTCCCTTGTAAAAAAAGACAAAATTTCGAAAGAAATCCAGGAAACGTCGATAAAAAAACGTGTCTTCATGAAATACTAATAATAACTATGATCCTGTTTAAAATAGATAGGTAGACTTGCACAAATTAAAAGGAAACGGGAATGCTGTGTATTGCGAAACATGTTATTTAATATCTTTTTTGGTAGTACGTACTCACGTCACGTTTTCAAAAATCTTTCCTCTTATCACCTTCTCCGTTACCAAAATGAGTATGTTTATCACATAATCAACTCATCTTCAAGATTGCACTTTGTTATTACACTGTCGTCATAAAAAATCTAAAATTGGATGTTGTTTTGTAAGTAGCTTCAGATATTTGTCGTCAGTTTACACACTTCTCGTCCTCTAAAAAATTAGTAACAAGCTAAACGTGATCTTGCATAAAACATTAGACCAAGTCATAATAAAAATGATACACCATCCAGATTATTATTCGTAATCATTATTACCTAACTGAATTTTTTACCGTTTATTTCATGTTTCAATATAAGTGAGTAAGGATAAACCGTAAAATTTTGTTTTTAAGCTCAGAGCTATAAATAATATTTAGTTTCTATAAAATTGTAATGGCATATATTTTACTTTTTACACCTGTTCCCTGTACCATTTTGGTATAGACAGACGTAGACGGACGCGACGAGATGCAAGGCCATCCATAAAGTTGTTGAAGTACTTTTCTGGGTAGAAGGTCAACTTTCTACAATAAAAACAGAAATATCATCATGACTTTTAATTTCCCAAATAAATTTTTGAGTTGAATTGGTAAGTAGTTTCCTATCTATGTCATAAGTGTATCACTTGACTTCCAAATTAAATGTTTACGGTGATGTAGAGAATATTACTAATGAGTAGGTATCGGCCACATCAAAGACAGGTTGAAGTTGCAATTAACGAAATTGAAAGCGAAAGAAAACACAGAGTACATCAAATTTATAGTATTCAAAATTAAATTGAATTAAAATTTCATCGAACTGAACTGTTCAAAGAATTACTGCAAATCTTCATTTGTATTCCAACCCAAAAAAATCAAATCGAAAATTCATAAAATCAAGAAGACGCGCAGACGTCCATTCAATAACTAACGGTCCTTCTTCTATTCTGATATAAATGGCTAGGATCACTGATAAAAACTGATGCACGTACTAGATCTGATCAGATTGATTTGGTGACTGTACTGCTGCTGCACAGCACAAGCTCCCAATATATTTCAAACGCGTAAGGTCAAACGAACAAATAAATCTTTTCAATTTCTGATCGTTTTCCGTGGGCTATTGCCAAAATCCACCTGCCTCCAATTCGATTTTCATTTTCATATAAAAACTGAACAATCAAGCTTACTACCATGTACCGATTTGGTATAGAAAACATAAAAACCAAATATCTCCGGATTCCTCTGCTCACATCTTTTGTATCTCTCACACTTCTTCGTTTTTATTGATAACTTTTATTATTTTATAGTCATCTCATCTGCATCATCATCATCACATCGCTATCACGTAGAAAAGCCAAACCACCTGTTGTTCTAGTATTTTTTGGCGTGATTCCTTGCTTTACAACTATTTTAACTAGAATGTTTTTATCGGTATGATAATTATATTTAATAATTTTCGTCATCATGTTCGTCATCTCACTTAAACCAAATCAGGAGTTTACCTGATAAAGTATTAAGTCTCTACTCCACCAACCATGCAATTTGTTTTTACTTATGAGTCGATAACAAAGAGTCAAGTCAAAGGAATAAAGGGCAATAAGGAACTCTATTTTATTTCATTCCTCATCGATATTTTTTGTGTAAAGCCATGTTTGTCATTTTTCGAAATTAAATATTTTACAATTTTTCCATTTCATTTATTTGTTATTGTACGTGAGAACACTGTTTAAGTTTTAATTTATTTTATGTACTGACTGGTGAGTACATACGCGTGCGTAGCATTCGTTTTTATTCCAATAGCCATAATAGCTCATTTAAACAATAATGCCAACAGGTAAAATGCTTTTTTGTATTTTTTATCTCTTTTGACTATACTTTGTATACAATATCAACACACAGGGAAAAATGAACAATGCAATTTGTGATTTGCGATGAGAGGGATGTGGCGTGGCATTTCACTTGTGTGGTGGTGGTGGTGTGTATGCGTCTTCTTTTATGATTTTCACACCTACGCAGCTATCGCCATAAATAAAATCCTTGTGTAGCTTGACTTCACTTTTAAACTTATAGTTTAATATAGTAAAACGCTTTGTAATAGCTCCTTTTGTCATGCGCATTTTCATTAAAAAATTTGTACATTGTTATTATTATCATAGTCGTTATATGGACGACTAAAAATGTTTTAAATGAACAAGAAGGCAGCATAGCGTTTGCGTGGTCGGTGTTTTAGACTGGTCTATTCTTTAGTCTAGCGAGAAGGTTGTGATTTATAACTTATTTACATTTTTACACAGCCATTATTATGATTTGTCTAAAATAATTTGTGTACACAAAAAATATGTAATAAGTTTTGCTTGTTTGGAATTTTAATAGTGTTATGCTTATGCTAACGTGTGAAACTCCAAGCTCTCGAGCTCGATTAGCAGACGTATGTATGATTTAGTCTAAGCGTAGTAAAATCCCACTTACCAACTTCATTGCCATCTGATCTCATCATTATTATCATAAAACAAAACTGAGATTACTTAATATATGTATGCTTATGTAAACAGTGTAGTATGTAATTGGCTTGAATCCGACTTGTAATATTTTACTTACGATGGGCTATATTCTACTGGGTATATAGTATATAATGCTAATGACATAAATTGGATTTTTTATTAGTTTTCTATGTAATTAGTTTTTTGTTTTTGTTTTGAGAGTTTAAAAAATGTTATCAATTATTTTGTGCTTGATAACGGCAGGATTATGGCATATGGACAAATTTGGGGTCTAAATAGTAAAATGTCGGCTTTAACAATAATATTAGAGACGTTTTAAATGCTTCTCCGAGAAAATGACTACCACCGCCACACTCATTTGAAAATATTTGCTTCAAGTAAACGTTATTAAAATTAATTCATGCCTTGTTGGAATTTAATTTTTCAAAGATCCAGAAAAAATCCGTACGACAGGAGTGAGAGCTAAAAGAGACCTTCGCATCAGTGGAACATTGGAGGAAATTGAGAGGACACTTCTGAAGAACAAATCGAATTTCTTCTTGAGAAGTGTCCTCTCAATTTCCTCTGTAGTCACAATCCACACCCTGTTTATGATATTACGCAACATAGTCTAAATATCCTTTTGTAACAATTCAGGAAGCGCGCAGTGCTCCAGTCAGCTAATTTGGCAATGATTAAATTAAAACAATATTGATATGTACTATATATTTCTATAATACATCGATAACAAGGTCTTTGCACCATACAACTCTTATAAAAAGTAACCTGCCTGCCAGCAATCTACATTTGTACATATGTACATAACTGTACTTCAAAAAACTTTTGACAGAATGCATCCTCCTCTCATTTTATCTGTGCATAAGTAGCCAACATTTTCAAAAGCTACATATATCACATTACTTATCTCAAATTTTGTATCTCCTTCCTTGAAATATTTTGTTCAAAAAATACACATGAAGGTAGGTGCATTGTTCATGTCAAGGCTTTCATTTCATGCATCTTTTTCTAACTATTCCTTTTACATCATCTCTTCCTCTCATCAATCATCATCATCTCTCTGAAAAATACCTATTCATTGTGCAACATCCCAAACTTTATTTTTCGCTCAAGGTGAAAACACGTAAAAATCATAAAAAATGCATTTCGTAGTCTCGTTTTGTTTAGAATCCCGCAAGAAAAAGGAGTGAACATGATTATGACCACGACGTGTTCACCGGCGCTGCGCTGCTGTGCTCTATTATATCGACGGATGATTGCCGATACACAGAGCCAATGATGATCATCATGATGACAATGATGACTGGCATTTCTCAAGAATTTTGGCAGCTATCATTACCATCATAATAATATAATAGAATTGAGCAGGTCTCACTCGCGGTGAAATAACAAGACAGGTTCCCTCTGTCTTTCGGTGAAACAACGCTACGCTGATGTGATGTTTTTGACGACGACAATCCTATGATCATGATGATTATGAGGCTTCCCATTTCCGATGATGTTAGAAATGTTTTCATGCTGTGCTTTTGTTGTCGTTCGTGATCGTTCCAATAACTATTTTATAAGAAAAAATCCGTTACATAAAACATTGGCATTGGCTGGGTTTCAGCTGGAGGATATAAATGGCTTTCGGGGAAAGTGAGTAAAGTAAGCCATGAATGTTTGCGTGCTTCCCTCATGTTTCATTCCAGAAAATGATAAGGTTTCCTGAAAGGAAAAGTATGAAAGTTTCCACTATATGTCAGTGTGGTGGTGTGGTATGGTGTATTGTATATTTTCTGTAAGTAGAAGAATGTGAATGTGCTACGCTTCTACCCTTATGTTTGACATGACACGCGAGACAAATCGATTAGCTCGAGAAAAAAATTGCCATTCGACTGAAAGCAAAGGAGAATGAAAATGGAAAAAACCAAAGAGGAAAGTAAATACATGCATATACACATTACATAGGTAGTTAACCTAATAAATAGTTAAATGGCAGGAGCAGGAGTGGTTGCAGTTTTTCGTTCATGTATAAAATGCATGTAAACTTTTGTGGATAATTCAGAGTTGGAAATTGGGCGTTTTGTACAGTGTCACAGGAAGGTACCTATAAAAAAGAAGCTTAAATGGTGCATTATTATAGGTAGGTATAATCAGATCAGGTACACACAACTGTGTATTTATTTTGCACACGGACATCTACAAGAAATGCGTAGTAGTTTGCTCTTTTTGTCGTTTTCATAAAAATAGCTATATTATTTCTTGTGCACATTGACTGTACAGCTTGTGCAAGGAGAAAGGCGTGTGGAAATGAACATTTGCTTAAAGCTGTATATAGATGACACACAGAGGGTGCAAAATATATGGGGATTTTATAGTAAACTCTACTGCCACTGTTGAACGTAAATTTTAATGGGAATGTCCACTAAATATGTCGCGTCCTTCTGTTGTGTATTTTACTTAGATATAAATATGCTTTTGTTTCTCGTGACCTTACCTTTCACAATATCAAAAGTTAATATCCACTTGTTTGTAAGCACCCTTATCTCTATGTGTGTGCTTGTGTATGTCGGTGTGTCGGTCTGCTTTTTCATTCCTGTCAGGAAATACAGCACATTTAATGCCACAATCAAAATGTACTTTGAGCTTTCAGCCCAACTAACCTTGTTGTCTACACTGAGCTTTCTCCTTTCTACTCTGTCATCAGCTATTAACTCTCTCTCTCTCTCTTTCAGCTCAGTATATTTTATACTTTGCTACATGATATTGATATGGTCCAGTAGTTCACTAAGAAAACTAGTGCATATGGTAGTATAATAAGCAGCTAAGCTATAATTTTCCCTAGGAGAATTGCCATTGCATGGGACTTCCCCACCCTTTCCGCCGAGAAAAATACACAGAATAAAAGCTCACTGCAAAAATTCTAACCATATATCAAGTATGTTTTCTCCCGTACCATATTTTTGCAGATTTTTTAAGCTAGCTGGGAAAAAAGGAGAGTGCAGAAAATAAAAGGTTATTTTCGCAAAGGAAAAAGTAAAACAAGTTAAACAAAGCAAACATGTTGTACACTTGAGTTCATTACTTCGGCTAGGTTTTCGGTTTGGAGGAGAAAGCTATTTTCAAGGTTGGATGGAAGGAAAGTTTCCTTTGCAAAGCTATATTGTTCTTGTTGTACTTTTCGTTGACGCACATAATGTTTTATTATTTACCAGTTTATAACTTTCTTCCTTTCTTATTATCTTCACCCTTTTTTTCTGGCTCCATTTTCCCTTGAAAGCTTACATGAAAGTGAAGCCACATAACGTATCCAACAATATCCTGCCATTTTTTTGGAAGGAAAAGGAAGTTGAATGCCAAGCTTCTTTTCAATTTTTTAGGTATTTGAGACAGACACTTGCATAATCTTTTTTGAAGAATAAAAATAAAATCTATTTTTTGCCTTCACCCCACGTAACCCGTTAAATAACATTGATGAAAGATATGAATAAACAATCTTGTTTTTTTGCAAGTATATTTTTTTGGCAAGCAAGTTGTTTTGATATTACATAAATTTACGATATTTTAAGCTGATAGACACTTGCCAGGGTTGTAGTGCACTATTTATTGCGCACTTTGCTTTCATTTTATTTTATTCCTCCAGAAATCATTTTCACACATAAAAACGCCATGTGCAGTGCACTTGTATAACTTTCTATTTATTAAACCTTACCCAACCAATCTGTTGTAAAAAGGAAAGCAAAAAAAGTTTTGGTAGAAACTGAAATACGTGGAATGAAATTGAATGAGAAAAAAGTAAAGTCAAACTAAACATGAGCCAATCAATGAATGAATGTATTTCCTTTTCTTTTAAACATTGCTTTGTTTCATCAGAAATTGAGACTTTCGCTTATACCTACACTGCACTGTATACACATGCATGTTACGTTACAAAACACACCTCCATCTAACAGTCTATTTGCTAAGTTGAGTTACCATAGAGCTTGTGTTTTTCTTTGGCTTTGGGTCTTCCTGGGTCACTCATAGACATCATAATTGTCATAATCGTCAGTCAAGTCAGTAGTAATTATGCAGATGTAAACGAACTCGTGCGCCTGTGCATAACAAACAGGCAATATACAATCGACCCATAGGCCAGGCAAACTTCTTCATTTATTTTCTTTGACAGTTGAAGAAAAACTTCTTCGTTTGTATTAAAGCTTTCTTATGCTAATAATGACATGACTGGATGAATGCCCTCATTTTCTACGTCTCTCTCTCGCTCTATCATAATAACAACCAAAAACCCATAAAAGTGATTAAAACTGCTGTACGCAGCAAAACTAAAAAATCATTTTTACACTTTGCCACTTCCACTTTTTACATTCAACTTAATCTTTTGCTGTGTGTTAGTAGTGTAAACTGAAGAAAAAAAGTGGAGCTGTTACTTTTTACTGATAGCTCAGCGATATCATTATCAAAATTAACGAAAGAAAACTAATAATAAAAAAACTTTCAACCAATCAACTAAAACAAACTTTACTTAATTTTGAGAATCGTGCAAAGCACATTTACTATTTTTTATGATTAACAGCTAAACTCTTTGAGAATAACAAGAAGAAAAATTGATAAACATAAAAAAACGTGAATGATCACAATATCCATCTTCATCATCATCACTGCCATCATTATGATTATTGTTTGCGATTGCGGTTTTTGTGATGATGAGTAGTGTTTGTAATTTGTTGCGATTACGATTACTTGACTGTATATTATGCACAAGGAATACAAAGACAACTAGTCATTCGCTCTCCTTTTTTTCGTGTTTTTTTTACTGATTTGCTGTCAGTTTCTTTTAATTTGCTCATTAATGCTTGTTCAATCCATAATCCATATCATCCATTTAATTTTACAAAAAAGCTAATCAATTACGAGATGATATGAATAAACTAAAATACACACGTTTTTTTCCTTTCGGAATAATTATTGCGTAGTAATTCCCATGAAATATGTGATATGATTGTTTTTTCAATTCAATTTGCTGACTTGACTTGTAATTTACTACAATCCCTAAAGAATCTAAATGTACTACAAGATAATAAAAAACATACAAAGCAAAAGCTTTATGAAAAGTTATGCAAAAAGACATCACGATGATAAAGAAAAATGATGATGAGAAACTTAGCAAAGTAGGGTGATGGTGATGATTTGAGTAAAGTTAGTTTACTTAAGTCATCTTCATACTCTATGTTTAAACTGAGTGCATATTTAGAATTTTGACTTGAGCATTTTGAACATTAGCTTAGTTTACTTATTTTTTTAAAACGTGTTTATTTTTATGGAAATGAGTGTGTACTTATCAAGCAGATACCTAAATAGCAAATTATTATTATCTCAAACTAAACATCCCCCCATCATCATAAGCTCTTTCAATCTCATCAGCATGACAAGCATGTTATCAGATCGTAAAACGAGATGAGATGACGCAAAAAGATAAGAGATACATCATCAACCTCAACCAACATTTATCCATTTATGTCGTAGGTACTGACAATGAGTACCGACCGACTCTGAACTGAACTGATGATAATGGTAATGATAATAGTGTACACAATATACCTATACACCACCACCATCAATTGTATAAGTCAAGTCAAGCAAGTAGTGTTTCGAATTAAATATTTTTTTCATTTCAATACACTCATTTAACTTTACATTGTTATTGCTATATGGCTCGTCGTTGGTTGGGCTGGGGAATTTGTCTTTTCGTCTTGTAGTCAATATGATATGATGATGTCAAAGTAAACTAAAAGAAAAAAAAAAGATTGCATTTTTTTAGCTGGGGGATATGGATAGCAGGAGGAGGAGGAATATTTTTTAGCGTGGTGGACATGAACGGACGGTGGTGAAGGTGGTATGCGTGCATAAAGGAGCATCACTAATTACTGGGATGACCATATTTAGACCAGAGACCAAGACATGATTTTTTTTCTCTCCTTCTCTCCTCCTTGGCACAACATTCTATTTTAATGGTTGTGTGTATATGATAAATGCTCATAAAAACTCATTTCACTTTAAGTAAACTTTGTACAGGGTTTTCAAATGGTGACGGTATGACGATTATAATCGTTACACAGTACTTTGCAGTTAGTTTCAGTGTGCAATTCATTTAGTTTTATGCAATATTTTTTGGTTGTGGTGCAGCTTGGCTTATTGCAAAGCTGTTACAATTGATGGTGATGGTGATTGGATTGCAATACTATAAAAATGTGATTTAACCACTAAATTATCGTCCAATATGTTAACAAATTTGTCCTACATTTTTCAATAATAAGTCGAGGCACTTTTTAGTTCCCTCACGATACTTACCTTGATGATTTTTATGGTTATTGGGAAGTAAAAGGGGATGGGGAGAAGAAGAAGTTAGGTGAAAAAATATAGAGTTTTTTGTGCGATGATATGATACCTTTTTGTATGGAATTTTGAAGGATAATCATCAAGTCATCAGAATAGTCAGCACTCAGCACATCATAGTCGTGATGGCTTGTGCTGATAATGATGATCTACGACAATATTTTTTCTCTGTTTCCATAAAATAGTCAGTTTTTTGGCCAATTTTTGGCTTTTGTGGTTCCTATTTTGGTAATCTGTCTGTAAACATAAAGTATGCATTTTTTCAATGTTTATTTTAGGTTTGCATGAAAAAATGGAAAGCAAATTAATGCATTATGTTGTCATTCTGTGGATACACACAAGAAAAATTATGATTGATTTGATGAAACGAAACGAGGGTTGGTTTTTGTAATGGCGGTGGTGGTGTGGTTGTGTGATGGCGTCATAAGTAAAATGGATACTTGTGTAAATGTAACTTTCTGTCTGCATAACTGAACAGCAAACAAATTGATTAGTTCCCTGTTGGCACCCAATAAAAAACCAAAACAGATTTTTTTGTGTTACACTGATTTTCAGAGTGCACAATTTAAATTTATGTTTATTGCTGTATGCAATAGTGCATAATTAAGGTAAATGGTCAGGCTGTGTGCGCAGCATTTATAACTTGTGTTTATGGTCAGTGCAAAAAAAATACTTGACCCGCACCCGCACACATACATGATTCATCATGTAAAGAGTAATTGTGGTTTGATTAGCTGCTGGTGTTGTGAGACCTGTCGTAAATCATTTCCCACGGTCACTTTTAATAAAACAAACAAACATTTAAAAAAACTGAAATCCACTTTGCAAGCTGATTGCAAGTGAAGTGGAGTCCTTTACTATTGCAATGTCAGAAAGTGCTAATTTTGGATGGATCTCTCTGTATTCAGTGTAAAGTAAACATGAAAGTCAGGCCAGAAGGCAGTATGGTTAAAATAATGCGTAAATCATTCATCGTCACCCACTGCTGAGTGCCGACGACATCACGACGACCACCAGCATGCCAGCATACATTTCAAACAGCTCCCCAAAAATAACCATGAGAGGATGATGATTATATTATGATGACTTCAGAAGAGGGATTATGCATGACAAACATTTATAATTTCACAATGTCTGCTAATGTCGCTGCTGCTGCTACCATAACTTTTTTATTGTTTATCTTTCACCCAACCAAAATTAAGTTAATGATACATGATGGTAGAACAGACGCGATACATAAGTAGAAACCCTTCATTATTAGCAGCAGATATCGAAAGCAATTATACAGGCTAACTATTTTGGTTTATTGGTTTGGAGGTGAGACTTGTAGTATTTATCTTGCAATACAGAATATGTATGTATATTCAGTTGTTTGACATGTGCAAGTACAAGATAAACACGACTCACTTCATACATGGTCAAGTGTGTACTACTTGTACTTATTAATACAAAGTGGACAAAATTGTGTGCAAAATGAATGGGACGAGATTTAGGATATAATCTTTTATTTCGAAAATTGAATGGAGAAGGAAGAAGGTAAGGTAGATAGATACCTACATAGATTGTTTATAGCTGAAGAACGACATTCGGGTTTTCACATCTCCTATTGAGACAGTAGTGAAAGACTTCATTTTTTTAAAGGAAGACGTGGAACAAGTACTAAAAGTCACCAAATTATTATGTCTTCGTGGTTCTTCTAAACAGCAAAATGTTTAAAGATAACACTAAAACCGAAAGGTATAATTAATTGCACAAAGTAATTAGAATTACAACTTTGATTAACTTTTCACAGAGAAATTATAAGTGATTAAACTTTAATTTTCACAGTTTTTCGCCGGTCTTTTTGAATGTTTTGACATGGAAAAGAAACGGACCTTCTGACAACATTGCCAATTAACTAAATTGCTTACTTGCCAGAAATTT
>JAQFXM010005502.1:0-14845 GCA_034693345.1 Entomobrya multifasciata | reverse complement strand
TAGAGACAAGGGCGCAGAGTAAATAAGAAAAAGTATGAAATGTTCTGTTCCGTGTTTGGATTTTTTTAACGAGGAGTCGTAGACTCTATGTAGGAGCCTGTTTGTTTCTCAAAGATTTACTCATCCATTCAAATTCAAATGCCCACTAGTTTAATCGCTTCTACTACAAAAAAATTGTACACTTGATACAATGAATCAGTCACAACACCCAGTGCACATGCCCATACAACAATGTGGATGCATTTAATTGTTTTCTTCACAGATGAATAATAGCAGATCTGATGATACAGATTGTTGTGGCTTGTCTTTACTCAACCTTGAAAACTGAAATATATACTTATGAATATTATGTTTGTCACAAAAAAATACATTCAGTAGGAAATCTATGAAATGAAACCTGTTTTCAAACCACTCCTCATTTTACAGTTCCTCTTCAGCTCTAACATTTGTGCGTAATAGTGGCATGCATATTATAGCAATTCAATGCTTGCCATTGTAAATAAATTTGAATAAGAATGATGAAATTCGAAATATATGGAGTGTGAGACGAGATGAGGCGTGAATATGATGAAATTGTATTAATCTATTATACAAAAATTGTTTAAAATGGGTTCAACATTATGTTATGATTATGTTAATGTACCACAGATTTTCATTCAATTTCTTATTCCAATTCTTCTGCTCCACGTTACAGTGTATCAGTGTTTTAATTTCGCATCTTTCAAATTCCAATCCAACACCCAAATATCAATTTTTTTAATCTATTATATTTCATAAATTACAAAAGGCAGATATTTTATATATGTGGCTTTCAAATGAAACAGTTTCATTGGATGATCCATTGTCTTAATTCATATTACGGAACGATTCGGTTTTTGTGCCTATTATACGGTTTAAAGTCTTAAATATTAGCAAAAAAATTAATTAAAATTAAAACATGATACCATTGAACATATTTTAATGGTTTGCCTTCTGACTAGTTTATCAAAGACACATTATTTTCCCTATCCATCCATTTTTGTACTTACAAACATTTATACCAATCCATTTTCTTTATATCCACCCCCGCATTTTCCATTTTCCCATTAAATTATCCAGCCATCAGCTTTATACTCTACTCCACTTATTGCAAAATTACCCAAAGTAATTTTTCCTCATTTCCACTGACAATGTCACTGTCGACCAAGAAGCTTTTTAAGTTCTCTCTCTTTTATTCTCTCATAGTGGCTTTTATATAAATAGCTTATAAATACCCAAAATATCGATTTCACATCTCTCCAAAAAATAATCCATCTTGGTTTTCCAGCCACCACCACCATATCCACCATAGAGTCACAATTTTTACAAAGATGAAGATGGAATGGAGAGCTCGTGCCAGTAATCAACCAAAAATAGTAAAAGGACAAAAAACATATACCACTCAACTTCTTTTCTTTTATCTTCCAAAAGCTCTTCTCCACGTTTCAAAACCGAACCTAGCCCAACAAATTAGAAAAAACCAAAGCAAAAAAATCTCCTGTGTCCATAAAAACACGCCATCTAAAAAAGAGAGAAGGGAGATCCAGAGATCCAGACCAAAAAAAAGAAGAAGGAAAGAAGAAAAACAAGGAAATATCATATTCTCTCCTTCATCCAATCCAACAGAGTATCTTTTTTCCTCATTCCAAAAAACAAGAGTATTTTTTCTTTCTTTTCCCCTTCAAAACTTTTTACCATACGACGCATCGCACGTTCTCTCTCTCTTCCTTGTTTTATATTTTTTTCATTTCTGTTCATTCGAAAGCAGCGACGGAGTAACGAGGAAGCCTAAAATAATAATAAAAATAAAACATTTTTTCCCCTTCTTGTCTTTAGCAGCAATATAAGAGGATATATACATGCAATGCAATGCAACGCAAGTACTATAAAAATAATAATACAAAGAAGGGAAGTTACCACCAAAAAATATTTTTTATACCGAAAAAAATAAATGGGGAAAAGGCTTATATTATGATCGTTATAATGACAAAAAAGGGATCCCCCTGTATTTTTTGCTGTTGCTGTGCTTGTGCTGTGTGTAAAATGCGTTGTTGTTGGTCTGTGGAAATGGTCTGCTGCTAACTAAAACGGATCACGGCCTTTTATTCCCATTTGGCCATTCACTTCACTCTACAACAGCCATAGAAGCTTGATGATGAAAATGAGGATGATTGTGTGTAATGATAATAGTTGGAAATTTTTATATATATTTTAGGTATACATTTGTATATATGGTGTATATGAACATGAAGGGCTTCATAATTTTTTGTGTGTATGGTGCAGTTGACAGAAGTAGCCAGGGTCAGGGTGTGGTGTAACATGGAACGCGTGCTTGCATACACTTATCCCGATTATTACAACGTTTTTACAGTATTATCAATACAACATTAAGTTCAGCAGACTGCTACATATCTAAGTACTAGGAAGTTCCATGAGTCAGTGAAGAAAATATTTTCCGGTGTTTTATCCAGCTGAAATAATGTAACTTGCCTGTGCATAATGCCATGTTTGCAATGTTTAAATATTACTGATGCCTTTTTTACACTATTACATGTTTGTTTAGGGAAATATATATTATATATGTATGTCTGTCTTTCTAATATATCCTCCTACGCACATAAGCAAACAAGCTGTGTGTGTGTTTGCTATCTATACTCTGATGAGAAAATGGACATGGAGATAAAACACTCTGGCCTGGTCGGTCACACAGCACGGCACCCTTCCTTCATTTCATCATCTTCATAATAACATATTACGCTAAAGGCTAAAAACTATTCTCACTTTTTGTTTTTCAATTTTCGTGTGTATTATGCGTTGCATGTGTAAAAAAATATATAATCTTCTTGTTAGGGAGAAGCTGTTTGTTTGTTGTTGAAATGGATATAAACAAAGCAGAGTTGAAATGAGAGAAGATGCAATGATGTGTAATGTAAGAGTAAGAATGGCTTCCCTATATTATCTTGAGTAAAAGGAAGGAAAAGAAGGAGTGTATCGTATCTCTGAAGTGAACTGGAGATGTTGTTGCGTGGGAGTGGAGTAGGTCGACTGGGAATTCGGGTAATTTTGGAAAATGGGAGAAAAGGAAGAAAAAAACGGGAGATGATTTTTGGTGCGGTGCTGTGCACCAGGAAGAAAAACAGAGATGCAGTTGTTTTAGTTCCTTACTTCCTAAACTTCCTTCCTTCCGTATAGTATAATGCAGTTGGGTTTGTGTAGTGGAGTGGTGGAATGTGTGGCATCATGTCAGCAAGCAAATATGTTAAGACTTCATGCTGCTCTGCTGGAAAAGTATAAGAGAAGAAGATCGCTTCAATGGCTATGTTTACCGATAACGCTAATTATTACTTGGTCGTAAATAGTTCAAGAAGTTCATGTGGTCGTGGCTAGAGAAGAGATGAAGATATATGAATTCTGTATAGATTAGAAATGAACTGCATCTTGTTTTGTTTTCTATAGGCTTAGTGAGTGTATGACATGGAATAGGCAAGTCAAGTTGAGAAAGGTCTGGTTGTTTTAGGAGGATGAACTGGAAAAAAAATATTGTTGGATGATGCATGCGAACGATTTTTCCATGTCGATTTTTTACTGTTACTTTTTCATTAACTAAAATAAATTATTGTAGGCTGAATTTAGTGACTCATGTGAAGCGGTGACACTGTCCATGTGCCATGCGCACCAGATTTTTCCAGAGATGCAAAAAATACGTCACATTTCACTAATTCAATGCTGACTAATTGTGGTCGATCTCTCATAAAGACTATAAAATTGAGATGAATCAATAGAGGAAGCAGAATCCTAAAAAAATACTTCAGGAAAAGGAAAACAGGATAGCTTTGATGAATTATAATATGTATTGTTAAGTTGCAATGGATGAATCATCTTGTTTTTTAGTGCAAAGATCATGCGCAATGAAATTTTACCCTTTCATATCATTCCAACCAACCCTACTGCTAATGTAATTTTTTTTTACATAGGATAAAGATTAGGAAATGTCACCTTCGTACTAATATGTGCTAGTTTACTACATGTATCATCACATCACTACTAGTCATTACCTGTTTGTTTGGACCTACCTACCTGTAATCCTTTTTATCTAAATGAAACCAATTTCCTTGCATCAAGCTACACACGTTATATATTATATATACATGTATGCTATGTATGTATGTACGTTTCATTTTATCATTCTAGTCATCATTTTACTCTGTAGCTTTCCTGTTTTTCACAGAAAATGGATGTGTCAGTTAAAGGTAAAAAGATTATGCTAATTGCGATTGCGACATACGTGTAATTGCAACAATTACCCAAGTGTCAACTTACCCCAATTTTTTTGGAAGCATATATCTATTCTAACGTCTTGTTGATAATGACATTTGGCATGAAGTGGTCATGCGCGATGGTGCTGGTACGGTGTTGATGCTGATTATTAACATAAATTCCATTAAATGAGTTTATGGTTTTGCTTCTGCTAGGTGTTACTCGATAACCATAAAGACTATCACTCACTTTCGCAAATGCAAAGGAATTTTAATGTTGGAATGCATGGAATGTATCTTCACTTTTTTTTGGCAAAAACAAAGTCTTATGCTGTTTAAATAATATTCAATCTATTCGACACCTACTTCTTACTTCTTACTTCCATGTATCAATGCAAATCCGAAATATTCCCCAAACGGATCTACATCTTAAAATAAATCCTTTTTTTGTATTGCATTTAAAAATTGGCGCTTACACATCACATCACACTCAAAACCTTCTCAAATAAAAAGTCGAACACACGCACACTCCTGAAGTTTTTTCTACGCTTTTTATTTAGTAAAATTCCCAATTTTTCTTTTTAAAAACACACCAACATCCAATGATCCAATCGATTCATTCAAGAATACAACGAGTAAAAAATCAAAAGAAATTCCTCTTCGCTGGCAAAAAATCCAAAGCCATTCTCATTCAAAGAAACTCACAAGAAGGGTCAAGCAAAAAGGAAGTCATTTATATTTCACGGGCTATTTTATGGGACATTTTGGTCAGTTTACCGAAAAAAAATCCCTTTTTTCAATAAAACTCTACTCTCTATCGCTTTTACACAGAAAATAGCCAGATAAAAAATCAATAATGAAAATCGAATGTTATTTTTACGTACAAAGAAGGGTAAAAAAGGAAAAAAATGGACAATGGACAAATGTTGCTCACTCGCTGGCTGTACAGATTTTTTTTACAAAATTCATCACAAGATGATATTATTATAAAGATGCAATCATGGTATGAGTACAAAATGGTCATTCAAAAAAATTGAAGCTGGTAACACATTTTTCACGAAAAAAATATATATTTAGGGAGAAAAAAAAATCAAGTTGACTGGACTGGACACTTGGTTGATTGCACACACACAGGACAAGAGAGGGACCGTGAAAAGTGGATACATAGCAGCTGTACTTTGTAAAACACATTATTTTTACTATTTGAAAGGTCAAAAATGACCAGATGAACAACACAAGACAACAAATGATTTTTCAAAAGGAGTGAAAATGAAAAAGGGCTCCTTTCTACAAAAAAAAATCCAGCAAAAAAATACCGTGAATTCTCTGGACTTTTAACAAACAAGATAAAGTCAAAGAGCAAATTTTAAAGAAGAATGAGACCAAAGAGCAACTCATTATATGCGTATTTTTCTATACAAAGAGCATTCACAAAAAAATTGTACGCATTATTGGTATACACGTAAAAAGTGTAAAAAAATATGAATGAAACTTTTTAAGAATCTCTTCTTCTGAAAAGACCGGACAGGGTGGTAAGTTTTTAGAAATTGTGTTCACTTTTTTTTAAAGCTTCATTATTATTTGCCAACATTAAAAAATACATTATGGACAGTTCTGTTGAAATGCGTGAGTGAACAGTGGAGAATGAGTTAGTTAAGATCACTTTTTTTGGTTTAAAAAAAATCTTTGACCGCTTCTTACCTTTTTTCTTGGTTGTGAAGTGTCGGAGAATATCTTTTTGAGGGAAAAGGAGAATTAATGACATTATATTTTCAAGAATAAGTCGCTACACAGTTTGTAAAGTAGCTTGTCCTTATTCTTTATGATCTGTGTGTGTGGACTGAGGACGACTGGACGTGCTTCAGTTTTTTACGGTAAATTTTAGTTAAGAACGAGTCATTTAGTCGACAAACTTGTGTATGTGTACCTCTTTACTTAAAAAAGGGATACAGTAAGTCAGTCTGGATTTTTACTGCTGTATGTTTAAATCTTCTTAAAAATGTATTCTTCTGTTGCATCTCCGCCCACGCATAAAAATTATCTGCGTTTGTGAATATCCACTTCCTGGAAAAATTAATGACCAAAGCAGAACATAAAACTTATTACTGAATTTTTTTTTACTGAAAAGGACCCAAAGGTGCGTCGCGTCTTTAAAGCTTATATACTAAAAGCGTAACATTTCAAATTCATAAAAAGCAGGCTTGGGCAAAGCAAAAAATATATTATGTATGCCTTTATTGAAAGCGCCCAAATTCCATAATTTTTACGACGACGATGGTCACACATAAATGTACATACAATTCTCTACTAAATATATACAAATAAACGTAACCTTAACCTCTAAAATACGTTATTATTATTTTTAGAAATGGAAACCTTTTGAAAATTACTTTTAGTCAAATACGTTTGTCCCACGAGTTATCATTATCGTTATTTTTTGTCTTCCACCACATCACCACCAACCACCGACAAGAGATAACATTGTAATACGCTGCAAAAGCAGACGTATGGCTCCATTCGCGTCCGCTGGAAATGTAAAAACAATTTTTTTCTCAGATCGAGGAAGTGGAACACTGAAAATTATCATTTGGAAAAGTCGGTCCATTTTTTAAGACATGCAAATTATAAAAATAAAAATATGGTGATAAACAAGATATAAAGCTATCCGAAATGTCAAATTGCTTTGCGGCGACATGCATTTTTATTCAGCTTCTAATCTCCAAAAAATTGTTATCGTTTTACCCAGTGCAGCGTATACCTTTTATTGTGGTCCATGTTCCAATTTCAATGTTCATCCTCAAGAATTGATAGATAACTGAAAATATTATGTTCTTTTCTTTTGAGCAAAATCCTGTTTTCCACTTACCTTCACATATTGACACATATCTTGTAATTATACGCATCCATTTCCAATCTAATAATGTATTGTATTTCACCACACAACTTATATCAGTCAGAAAAAAGATAAAATATAAAGGCTCCTCTTTTCTCTCTTCCTTTTTTACATAAAAAAGTTGTCATTTGAATTTTTGAATGTATTCTTATCTTGTCCAATTTTCTGGTTTTAAAAAAGTACCCAAAAAACTTAAACCCAGATTTTGTCAACTTGATAAAACACTTCGACTTTTTTATGTGTGTATTTTCCAAACAATAAAATCTCAATTTTCTGGATTCTCTCGTGTAAAATTGCATATTATCGTTATCTTTTAGCTCATCATTTCCATTTTTTCTTTTATCCAGGTAGGGTCTAGCCAACCAACCTATCCTTCTTAACATGACATGATGAAATAATACTCAGATTACAAAACCGCACCTGCGGTTTGGTTTTCTGTTGTGTTGTGTCCTAGCAGTTGTTATCATTATTGCCTAAATACATTATAGCTTACATACCTATACACAATCTTACCATCAGCATCATCTTCAAAATTTGGTTGTCGTTAGTTCGTCGTGTGCTCCAAATCAAAAAATCAAGATATGATTTCTTCTAACTTGACTGTGTATTCCTTTAACATACACACTTTACTTACAATATTATGTACATTTTGTATAAAAATCTCTATCAAATATTTCATTTTCAATCTTGTGACAAGTTTTCAGAAAAAATGAGGTGTTGTTAACCTTCACTTGGCCAACTCATTCAGGTAAAATTTATTAGAGCCCCAAGCCGAGATTTACGAGAGATTAGTATATTATGCTATATGCATGCTGTATGTTGTATGTAGGGTAGGTGGACGCCCACACAATACAAAAATGTAACTTGCGTGCGACTCGTGACACATAAAAATCGAAACATCTGCCTTGCCTGTCTTAATTAGTTATGTTCTTTAAACGATAATATCTTAAAACAATATATAACAAGTTGTGATTTTTACTCGTGCTCTGTATTTTCCTGCAATATAAATTTTTATGCTTGTTTTAAAGTACAAAGCATAGTCCACTCACTTTACTGAAATTATTTGCTTTTAAAAAGTAGCAGCTGCACCTGGACCTGAACCTAGACTACCCCCGCCATCATCTCTAGTAATCATCATTTTAAATTTCATCTCTTTGTCAGCTTGTTATCCAGTGGTGATGGTGATGTGGATTGGCTTGGCTTTGGCTTGTGTCGTATGTGTACACACGGGGATTATTGAACTTGAACTTTTGTCATCATCAGCATCATATCATAATCATCATGATCACACTGTAATCATCACTGAGTAATATTGTAGCAGAAAAAGCAGCAGGGTTTCCTCTTTTACTCACCAAGATCAGCTTGTCTACATGTTTTAAAAACAGTAAGGTTGACTTGAGTCGTTGAAAAATTTATATTCGCCTTTATTCCGAATAAGAAGGATCATGGAGGATATGAATGTGGACAGCATTTTTATGAGTGTTGTAATGTCACACGCTCCTCATCAAAGAAAATAAGTAAGGAAGAAAGAAAGAAAAAAATAACATGTGCCCTGTGCTATTTGACAAACCATGACATTTCATATTACACATTATGCCCAGAGCACAGAACAGAGCAGATGAAGAGATGATCAGCAGGTCAAGATGATTTCTTGTCAGGCAGAAGCTTGTAAAAAGAAGAACGTGCTCCTGAGGAATAGGGGAAAGCCAAGACAAATCTTTAGTAAAATAAAAAGACAAGATGTATTTACTTAGGTCGGGTCTTATTGGCATCACCGCACCGTCACCGACGTAGGTTGAGTTTTTCTGATGGCTTATTTTTAGTGCATGGCAAAGTGCTCCATTTCAGCTTGACAACTTGTACCCATGTCTTCGTTTTTTGCTTTTTCCATCATTTTAATCCATGTAATCGTTACAATTTATTTATTCAAGGAATTTTTACCCAGATTTGGATGTTACGAAGATGTAACCATCAAAGTGTTGGTCCGGTCCGGTCGTCGTGATGCTGAGGAATTTCAAATGAACAGTCAGTAGTAGTACAAGCAAAGCCGGGCAACAGCAATCAAGGCTGTCTGCATTCCATTCCTTGTATTTTTTGCGTAACTACTTGTTAAAACCGATTTGAATGGAATTTATGGGAAATCGGTGGTGTCGATGTGTGCATCTATCTGTCTGTACATTTGACTAAATGAGATATTTTCCTGGGAAAAAATAGGTGTTTGTAGTAAAACGAGGAATGTGATGTTTGCAATAATTTACGCAATGATCACACGTTCATGAATAGCACTTTAATATACATAAATACATGCATGTATTATACACCTATGATATTAGCAGTTTGCGAGTGATGTCGGTCAACGAGCTAATGATCTCGTGTCTGGTTTAGTAGTAAAAATATACATATTTGCAAACCTGAGAAATTCTTAAGCAAATCCAAAGAAGAAAAAACACTTGAACATTGAACATCGACTTACTACGCCGGCGACGAAAGTGGTAAAAGGGAAAAATGGACAGGCATCCTTTTAAAAACTATTATATTGATAAAAGGAGCAAAAAGCAAGCAAACAGAAAGCACACACTTGTATACATGACAGGACAAATAAGTCGATTAAATTTTCATTAGCATAAATTCGTACATTGGAATGCAATACTGATATGATGAGTACCAAACCAAATTGTACTAGAAAAAAGAGACTGTCTCTTGAAAAATCCTCGGACGTACATTAAATACCTACCTACTCGCTCGACTAACTATCCATCGATCGGTGGTGGTCCAAAAACAAGCAATTAACTTTTAATGGTGAACCACAAGAAATTATTAAAGTTTAGCTGCACTGTTGTTGGGGAAGTTTAGCTCGTTCATTCGTCGTGTACGTGTGTGCCCTTGACATTCCACTTTACTTTGATAACTTTTTTCTTTTCGTCCACTGACTTGCTTTTTTACGTACCTATTTTCCTCTTTCTGAGTCTGAATCTGAACGGATATTTTTTTCTTGGAACTTCCTTCTTTTTATCCAATTTTCATGAAAAATATGATAACCACTTCTTACAAACTCTCTCCCATCCTCTCTCTCTTTGATATTATTGATGATAATGATTTTGTTCCATAAAAAAAGAAATATGACTGTTTGAAAGAGGGTAGTGTTCTCCTTCACTGCACACCACACCACATTTTACTTTTTCTGCTTCTTATTCTTTTCCTGGATTGGATCTCAACTGCAATTCACCCAAGAGTATTTAATCCTACTTCCAAAAAAAAAATGTTTCAATCTAAATAGCTTCTTGGTTCGTTTTTTTCTCGACTCATTCATGCACCAAAAATGCACATAATAAAAATGTATGAACTTTCAATGTAACTTTTTATGCTGCTGCTTCGTATTTTAGGGGGAAAACACTAGCATGGGAATTATTATTACTATTGGAGGGGTAGTAACGTTTTAACTGTATGGTATACAGAATACATGTATGTATATGGTTGCCGTTTTTGTCGTTGTCGTTATTTTATAGTTGGAAATGGAAAAGTCGCCATCGAAAAAAAATATGTGTGGAAAGCAATAAAGGGAATGAATATATATTTTATGTTCACAAGAATGGATGGTGGAGGAGTCATTTCGGCTTAAACTGATCTAAAAAAGTAAATGAAGCAGGAGGCGAGATGCGAGATCATTGTGTGTGTTTTTTTTGGTGGAGGAATGGGAATGACCAATGCCAAACTGTAAAGAGTACCCCTGAGTCAAATGATTTCCATGAGATGATGATCACGATTGCCAAAAGAAGATCACGAATGGAAAATATATAGCTGGATGGCTTTACATTGGTCACTGGAATATTATCCAGAGCCCTCACACATGTCATGTCATTAAAACGAGAATAAGAGCTTTTTTCCACTAAAATGAGCTGAAAAAAAGAGTATTGGCAGCGGAGCAGCAGCAGTGGTTGGTTTAGATGGATGGATTTTTTTGTATTAAAAAATGTAACATTGCTTGGAAGTTGATAGTGGAAGATGTGGAGTGGGGGATTTTTATAAAAATGGTGACGGTGGATTGGATTTAGTATTGGGGTGGATGGATGGTGGATTGTGAATTGTAAAAAAAGAAGTAAGGAGAATGGTGGTGGTGGAATAAAATGAATGAGCTATATTACTCACTGTTGTAAGGGAACCATGCCGGGGAAGGAAGCCATAATGCCCGGATTGCGTGATATGAAAAACTTTCACTGTCATCCGATCCGATATGGTTGATGGAGCCCCGGTCGCGTCGGTATGGTGCGCGGTTCATGTCCATGTTCATCCATACAGTTTTACTATTGAAATGTATATGGGGAAAAGTACGACGTATTTTTCTGCTTCTTATACTTTCCAACAAAAAATGTATAAAAAAGTATTGTATTTTTGTGTATTGTTTTTCCCTCCCTATTTTTCAGAAACTCGGAAAAATAAAAATACCCGGCTATAAATACTAAAAAATCGGGAGTATTATTCTGTTTTTACTTATCATCATCCTTTCGAATTACTATTTCTTGAATTCAAATGCACCTATCATATCTCATATCATCAAAGTACTCCAATTTCACGTCTTACCAGTTTTGATTTCATTTGTTCTATTGCATCTTTTCAACACTTAAACCTGACAGGGAAGTCATAAAATCATTCAGACGCTTCATCTCAGCATTTTTGTAAAAACTCTCCTTTTGCGTTTTGTTTTTTATTTAGAATAGTCATGTTAATTGTGAAACTATTATGAAAATGGTAAAAATACAATTTTTTGTCATACTTTTAATTTTGATGAAGATTTAAGAGGATTTCCTAAACCAGTGTAAAATAAGCTTCATCTTTTAAAACTGCGCTATGTATGCCGACTGCCAAGATTGTAAAATATATTTTGGGGGGTAATGAGATGTATCTGTTGAGATGATGCCTTGTTTAGTTGATGATTGTTACAAAAATTTATCATTTTTCATTTATCATCATTCTCTTTTGTTGAGGGATGATGATGATAACTGCTACTGGTCTTTCTGTCTGTGTATCGTGTATACATGTCTGAGTGACTGGTGGAGAGAGATGCATTGCATATCAGCAACAAAGGAACAATACAAGATATTATAACAAAAATAGAGTACAAAGTGGTGGCAGACGCTCGATGATGATTAAGTCAAGTTTACAACAAACAGGATGAGTTTCAAAAAAAACTAAAATAGAAAAGAGATAGAATCAAGTTTGATATGGATTTAATCAGAAAGATTATGATGGAATATTATGGATTTGATGATCATCATAATTATAACTGTATGGCTTTTATATAACCATTTTAGCCACAGATCCACACTATATACATATATCACTGCACTGTACAATGCACATGTTCAGTTTAAGCAGAAGTTTTTTTTTCATGATGACGCCATACCACAACCACCGTATTTTACCTCCCACGAAGAAGCAGACAACACCCCACCAACGAAATGTACTAAAATATTCCACCTTCACAAAAACTAAAAGCATAAAAATAAAATATTTCTTTTTATCCTATTTTTGTATTTTTCTGGACTATTGGACCTAGAATTTTAATATAATAGTTTTGCACATTAGCATAAAAACATTTCCTATGCGAAGCAGAGGGCAGGACCAAATTAAAGAAAACATGTTACATAAAAATAGGACATCCCATCTGTCGTGTTGTGCTACTTGAAAATGAGATTTTTGCATTTTTCATATCGACTATGTTTTATGGGTACCCACCACGAACGAACAAATAAACACATTATAGTTTTTACTGCGTGCTTAAAAGTAACTTTCCATTTTACGAAGAATGCATCAATTTTAGGAGCTTTTTAAAATTGCAATGCAAAGTGGGTAAACAATTTACTGGGCTAACTCACTAGTAGAATGATTTGTCATTTAAGTTGACTCAAGGATATTGACTTGTTCCGCTGAAAATTTGACCGATAGTAAATTGCACTGTTGTTGGATAAATGATAATGAGATTTGTATTATTATTCCAGCATTGCGGTAGTAAACTTCATTAAATGGTCAGTTGTCAGTATGATTTGTTGAGAAGTCTGAGTGATTGCATTGCTTTAGTACACGCCTTAAAAGTTGTATATCGTTCGTCAGCGTTAATTACTTAATTAGCTATAACTTGCGCAATAGAAATTGTTATGTGTAAATTTTCCTCTTTGGAAGGACAATGGTCTAAATGAAATGCTTTTATTTTGAGACTAATTGAAAAACCGATTAGCAACTAGGATCATCAATGTTTATGTCAAGTGGGACAGCACAAAACTTAATTTAGAGTTGTTGCATAATTCATAATATTTGATGTAGTGAGTCAGAATAATTTGTAAATACATTTTAATTTGTAAAGTTAACTAAAATTTTTTATCCAGTACGTCTGAAAGTGCGAGAAATCTACCCTTCCAGTAATAACTTTGATTAGCACTTCAAAATTATTTCGGCTTTTTGCTCTTCAAAATAAGCACTTCCGACCTAAAAGGTCTACACATTTATTTGCATAAGACTATGAAACGCGCATACTTTGTTAAATAGTAAAGCATTTTTTAAACTAAAAACCGATTACACATTTCATAATGCACATTATCCATAAACCGAACATAAAAAACGCTTTTTGTTTATGAAAACGTATGTCTTTCAGGTACCAAACTGTAAAGTAAAACGAAGACAAAATATACGAGAGTATTTAGAGCGACGTAAGGTGTAAGGCAAAGTTAAGTAAAGAGTGTTTAAAGCATCTGCCTATATACTGACTGATACACGAACTAAACATTGAACATAGCAGAGCAAAGATGCGTTTTAAGTTGGCATACAACACAGTCACAGTCTACGTCAACATAACAAGTTCATAAGCAGAAGGAACGACACAACACTAACTTCAGTTTTGTGTTTGGAAGTAACTTGAAATCTATGTGCCTACCGCATACACAAAAATACAACCGAACAAGATCTGCTGATCTCATACTTGAATCTTTCATTCGACCATTGTCTGTCTTACAGAACGGTTTGTTTGTTTGGTAGTACTTCCCTCCTGACAAAGTGCATACAAAAATATTTGCATTTTTTAAACAAGACGTTCCTTTAAAAAGTTTGCTTGTTTTACCATTTTGCCTTGGTCGATTTTTATAATTGACTTATTTTTAAAAGTGCGATTTATTAAAAAAAACTGATTAAAGATTTATAAAGTTTAATACAAGTGACATATGTATGTATATACACATTTAACCGGAATTATTAAGTTGGCAGTTAATAAACGTGACAATTTGAATGGTGAACATTGAAGTATAAGTGGAAGTTGAACATTTTATTATCCAGTTTTAATTCATTTGACCTTTATCCATTCGACCAATTAAGACAAGTTCTTATCCCAGTACTAAAGGAGGTGGACCCTTAAGTGCAAATTAAGGCCATTCTTGTGAATTTGGATTTTTAAGGTAAGAAATTTTTAAATGCTATCATTATCATTATGGTCATCTTATGTAATTTGATAGGTTTGCGGTTATTTATGGTTCTTTTCAAAATGGTCAATCCTATTTAAACACATTCAAAGAAAACGGCAAAAATTCATTACTCTGTGCTCGCTCACTCACACACCCTAATTTTTTAATTGTCATCATTTATTTTTAAATTTTAATTACCCATTTAAGCCATTTTACAAAGTTAATTGGAAACC
>JAQFXM010005501.1:0-14847 GCA_034693345.1 Entomobrya multifasciata | reverse complement strand
AGCATAAAAAACTACACCACCACGTATAAATTTCAAGCTAAATTTCGCTCATGCATTCAGTCAGTTCCATTGTCAGTTTAGCCAAAACTGCTTGCTTTGCTGATAAATTCCTTAGTCTCCGGAAGATGCCATTTTGTTAATTGCATTGCATTCCAAGCGAATGAATATCATCAGACATAGAAATCTTATACTTATCCAAAGTTAAGTTGTATGGCTAAAAAGTTATTTTTATTTGCAACATTCGCTTTTCTCCATTTTCATTAACAAAAAATGTACTAACGTTTTTTACACAACAGTCTCTATACAAAAGATACATACATATTTTTTAAAAAAGGTATAATTTATGTACACAGTAAAATTTCAAAAAAGTTATTATGAGTATGAGCGTGAATAAATTTGTTGTTGTATTGTCTACTTTTTTGTATAAAATCAACTAAAGTGCATCCATGAACACATCTTTCTCCTTTATATCCGCTTCCTTTGCAAAGTTGACAATATCCTTTTCAAACTCGTCAATAAGTGCAGGTACATCAGTGGAACTGGGAAGTACCGAACTGTCCGCTATAACTCCAGCTCGTATTCTTCCCGCATAGCTAAATAGGCATACTCCAATTGCTAAAAAATTCAAAAAACAAATCATTTTAAAAAATCGAAAATTTTCTGCAAAGTTTAAAATTCATTTATCACAGGTTTTACCTGTATTTCCTTTTATAGTATTCCAACCAATAATATCCACCAATTTCTGTCCCTGAAAAATCGTGTACTCTTCCATCGGCCCTGGAATATTGCTTATCAGCACAGTCGCCTCACAATTATCCATAAACCAAGGAATAGCCTTTTTTGGAACTAGACCAACCATTCTAATCAGTTCAAAATTCTTAATTATATCCGCACTCCTCACCAACTCTTTTGCAGCATTTGTCGCTGACAATAATCTCTCTTTATTCGACTCCGCATCCAACTTTAACTTTAAATGTGCCACAGTAAATCTATTCTGCGGCTTAATATTAGGATATGGTAAAAGTGCGCATGTGACTCCCGCACGGATTTCCTTTGGAACTGGATTATTTTTTCTGAGTGCCAATCCCCTCAAGCTTCCTCCAACCGCACTGGCCAAAACAGCAGTTGTGGTGGTCCCTTCATTCCTTTTCCGAATGGTCTTCACAGTTTGTAAATTAATTCCTCTGGACCATGCCAAAGTTTTTGGACCAGTTAAACCTGGACCGTGGAAACAGTTAAGGTCCCTGTGCAGCATTGACCTGAGAAGGGATCTGGGTCCAAACACGGCCATTCTTAAGTACATTAAAAGTTGCATTCCAATTGGAACCTTGAGACTTTGCAAAGGGTCAATCGTGAGCTTTACTGGCATGTCAGCAATACAATGTTGGAGACAACTGGCAGCAGAAATTCCATCCATAAGAGCATGATTAATTCTCCACACCAAAGCGTAGTAATGATTCCCCGTGTAAAAATTATTGTTATTTTTAGCCGGCTTCTTTTTCACCGTAATTGTATCAAAATTCCCAAATCCATCATCATCCAAGTCATCATTCACCGGATAATAGTCGCGATTATAAAGGAATTTGGGAACCACCAAAATTTGCCATTGAGGCTGATCCTCTGGAAGAGGCTGATCAATGAACTTTTGAATTTCACGTAAAACTTGTTCTTGAGTTAACACCGCACTAGGATCATTCGTTATGTAACGAACATGATCATCAATACAAAAGTCCATGGGATGAAGGGTTTCCCAACAATAAAAACCGAATTTCTCAGTGATTCGGCATTTAAGTCGGGAGTATGTTAATTTTCCGGGATATTGAGGATCTTGGCAGTTTATAACAGATTTCAAAATACGTTCTCTTATGCGGGATATGGAACAGTCTCCCTGAATTACATAGAGACTCAGGAAGGAATTGTCGTTGGCGTAAGATTGATGGGCCCAGGCAGCGTCAGAGCCTGACATCAAGTGATAGCGTCCCTTGTACCTAGAATTAATTTGTAGCCAATTAAAAAACAGGTCCTTAATTTTCCTTTACATTTGAAAATAAGTAATTGTGGTTTAAAATGCTTACCTAATTTTCAAAATTGCTCCAATACAAAACCTCAGCACACACAATAGCATCACCGCACACATCACAAAAGGGGCTACAAACAGCATGAAAACATTGCTCAGTAGAATTTCCACAAGCACCTGAACAGGATACAATTGTGGCCATAAAGTAGTCCTCAAACTAGCGCAAAGCTTCCTGTATCTCTCTGCCACTCTCAACTTTGCCTGGTCGTGCATTTTCAAAAACTTTTGTTTTGTCGATTTAAAGTAGCTTATTCGAGGCAAATCTAATTGTGGCTCGGGTCTTTCCACAGTCACAAATCTTAGAGATTTCAGCAAAGTACTGCAAGCACCACCACCACTACTTTTATTGGGAAAGTCTTTATTCGCCCCATCTTTTCCAGATTTGTTAATATTTGCGTCCTGTGATTGTTGTGCTCTTTTTTCCTTGTCTTCCGCAGTTAAGGTTCCACCTCCACCAAAAATTCTACTTTCTTTTGACTCCTGAGACCTTAAAATAGTTCGAAAATGCTTTTCCAAAAAACGTGACTTCAAATCCAGAAATAATTCATCTTCTGAAAACTTATTAGTATTGCATGAGGAATTGTTAGATGAGCAATTTGACAGGAAACTGGAATTCTTCGCATTGAGCAAATTCAGAATTTTGTTGTTGCTTCCATCATAAACTTGTGGAGCACTATCACTATTATTATTGCAATCATTATCCTCTTTAGCTTTCAGTTCACTAGCCTTTTGCTTTTGCTCCTCCAACTTTTCAGCTCTCCTTTTTTCAATTTCTTTCTCATTCCTATGCTCCTCAGCAAGTGTAGTTGTTCCACAAATTCGTTGCCTTTTCTGCGGCGGAGTGGGTCCTATTCCGTCCACATCACCACCAATTTCATCACTATTATTATTAGCATCAGCTATTTCTCCCGGTTTTATTATAGGTATCATAGGAGGAGGTCGAGGTGGTGGTTGCGGGGGCGGAGACAGTTTTTCTATACGACTTAACGTATGACTGCTTCTATTAATATTCCCATTCCCATGTCCAGTCCCTCTCTTGTTGAACCTACTTGTATGTATCGTGTTGCATCTATTCTGATTGTGATTATGATTATGATGCTGATTATTTTTCACATCAAAGTTCCCATTTTCACCTGAGGATATACCTTCACCTTCTCCTCGTCTTCTTCTCCCAAACGCTTGTAGACCGCCGTCCTCCTCTGGAACGAGCACAGTAAAAGGATGAAGCGTCGAAGCGAGTTTTTTAGTTGGCAACACCATTTTGTACTTTTGACCTTATCCAGACAACTTATATCAAAAACAGACAAAGAAAATCTCAAGAGGGCATTTACACTCTTTTCGCATTTCACCACATTTATAATCAGAATCACCGCCACCGGAAATTATTCATTTTTACTTGGCCATTCCAAGAAGTAAAACAAGTAGGTTTTTAATATAGCGTTTCAAAAGACAAGAAAGTAGATATTGAGAAATACATGTAGGGTCACACACAGCACACCGTCACAACGCTTTTTACGTGAACAAAGTGCGTTTCTATATCGAAAAGGGAATGACTGCAAGAAAAACACAATTGCTTTGCGATAATGACGACTATCACGATTTCCAACTAAAAATCCTCCCGATGTTTTTCTCCTCTAAGTTGCTGGTCAAGTTTCTCGTGGGAAAATTTCTCCATAATTTACACGATTACAACTACTGGAGTAACAACCTAATCCTGCTAAAACAAATCCATTAATTTGCAAACTTGCAAAAATAATACATACGTGTTTATAAAAAAAACTTTTAAAACCCTGTCCACTTAAAAGTATTACACAGCCATCACAAATTTATTCTGCTTTAAACACAAACTTTAAAATAAATGAGTCATTTTAGAATTTGCATGATGGCTTGGTTTGGCATGACAGGTGCTTTTTCTTATGTACATTTGACACTGCTCCTTACCAACAACTGACGACGCTACTCGTGTGCGTCGTGTGATGGTGACTCAAATATAAAATCACGATGCAACCTCATAAACGTACTTACATCACGATCTTTCACAGAATCATCCTCACTCTTTGAATCCTCAACAATATCTGTCTGTTAAGTTGCGTCTTCACATGACAGCAATAGCGCACCACCGCAGCGCAGCAGCGTTAACCAACCCAACATACAAAAGCGCTGTGTTGCCTCCTGTGTAGATTCAATACTAATATATTACGTTATACGTTTATTATTACGCCCTATTATGTAGTAATACGACCCATCATTCTTAAACTTACACAGCAAGTAACTCACCTCAGGCAGGCCCTGCTGCTGTTTTTATGGTGCCTTTTACTCTATCATTTTGACAGAAAATTGCAACCGTGCTTTAATTTTAACTCTTTACTCTTGCCAAGCACGCCATAGGATTTTTACACCACGTCACAAACTGAAAAACAAAGTTGCAATATAATTGTTTATCCATTTTTCAAAATAAAATATATCTCATCTTCATATCTCTTGTCAACAAGACAAAAAAACAACAACAACGTTCACTATAAAGTTTATTTCTTACTTTTCATTTTTAATTTTAAATATAGCATTGCATACTGTTCAACAACGTATTTAACATGTTTGTATATTAAACTAAAATACACACGGGAAGAAATAAAAACGAAGCGCTTTTTTATCATTTACTTTTATGATTGTCCTGTACACATTTTTTTGCAAACAAATGACAAGAAGTCTTAATAAAAAAGCGACAATCGTCTTCATAATAAATAATTATACTTAAATATGTTCTACCTAATTATTTTCCCATTTGTTATTTTGTTATTGAGCGCATGTGCGTACCTATATTAAAATACGCGCATAGTCATGAATTATGATGCATGCAGAAAGAAATTTAATATAATCATCATCATGAAAAGGTGAAACATGCATGCAAGAATGTTGGCAATTCTTCTTCATTTCAAAGATATTCAGAGTGGCGATGATGATAAGTCGATGAGATTAGAAGGATGGATGATTGCTGTGTAAAAATGTGTGTAGTTTGATGATGAGCAGATAACACTATTTTTTTGTGTTTGATTCTGTTTTTTTTGTAGGTGCACTAGGGAATTATATTATTAGAGCAGCAGTTCTAGTGGAACTAAGTAAATAAAATTACTAGAAATTCCTTTTGTCATTCAGTTTTGCATTGTGTGTTTTCTTGACTTGTTCTCTGAAAGAAAACCAGTCACAATCACACAACAATTGATGAACAGAGAGGTAGAAATGCAGTGTCAGGTTTTAATTTAAGTACTGATTTTCTGATTTACTACTTGCTTCAATGTTTTATAATTACAGAAATAGCATTAGCAGAGTAACGACAAATGTCTGCCGTTCAAAAGTACAAAAGCTGAGGAATGAAGAAAAAAAAACATGGGAAATCATTAGTTGATTTTATTTGCTCATATAATATAACTGCTGGGGATAAATAATGCTCCATCATCATCACGATGATGCTGACAACAATAAACGATTTTTTAGCGCAATCTTAAATAGTCAGAGAGACCATAGTCAATCCGACATGTTTTGTGTTTAGTCTACATTTTACTAATAAGATGAAAGGAAAAAGGCAATTTTCATATTGAAAAATACTTCAAGATGAAATTGGTGGGGATGGAGTAAGCCATAATTACAGTTAAATGGAAAAGTGACTAGGTAGAAAATTAAATTTTGAAATTTTACAAAAGAAATATCTAATTTAGTTTTATATCATATTTTATGACACAATTTTTTAAGATGTGTGTGTGTGTGGTTGAAAAAAAGGACTTTGTCATGTTTTTGTTATAAAAATGCATTTATTGAAGCATGTGCGCGCGTTTTACACAAACATTCATAAACAATGGTAATTTTATAATTTTGATGATGGAAGGCCATGTAAAACAGGTAACATTGAGAACTGCGTAATATTCAATTTTGTACAGTGGTTAACATGTTGCTTCTCTCTTCTAGGTTGGTAAACTAAAGCATTTAAAACTTTTTGAATGAATTATGATGGGAAAATTGAGTAAAACAGTAGAGGTAAATACTATATTTTATTTTGGCAATGCAATGGTGAATGGCAAGAAAATTAGTTTATTTATAATTTACTGCCTCAATTTTATAGTTTGCTCAAAGACTCAAAGCTTGACTGAAACATAAGTGAAAATTGCCTTCAAGAAGTTATGTCAAGTCAAGCAAATTATATCGCAACAAATCAAAACAAAACAGTAAAGGTAAGTATATTTTTATAGGATGTAAGGCTTGTTGTGTGGTTAGTTAAAGTGGATGATAATAAGCGGATTTGAACTAAAAGACGCATGCAAAAAGCATTGTATTTGTTACCTATATAAACTTGATAAACGGATATAGGCAAAAACTGTATCATCCTGCTCTGCTGTACATTATAATGCAATACATATAAAAACAAGTGTGGTAAATGAAGACTTGAAGACAAAAGGTTTTTAAGGAGGGGGAAGATGGAATAAGATCCTATTTTAATAAAAACAGAAGATCCTGTTTAGCAGTTGATGAATGAAGCTTAAAGTGCTTTTCACGCTTAACACGACAGTAAGTCAAGTCATGAGAAAATCTGGTAGCTGGTTATTGCAGAATAAGTATGAGAAAAACAAGAGAATCAGTTAGTTAAGTTTGTTAACCACTTTAACACATTTTTCTACATACTGACACATAATAATAAGCAAACATAAGCCTTCCTTCTTTTTAAGCTAATTATGTATGTGGCAGCAGCTTCACAGGATACTCAGAGAAATAACAGGGAAAAAAGTCTCTCAGACAATCAAAAATTCTTAAATACTCTAGGTCTGAGCTGAGGTCGCTGAAGGTACTTTGGATTTGTTGGGAAAAGAGTTTTTCATCCCATTCGCATTCCACCAATTACATTTTCTTAAAGATTTTTTTTTCAAATAAAGCCTAAAAGGTTCAAAAACTACTAAATACATTCATACAATCCTCATTATAATCATGTATTCTTTTTATGTATATTGCTTTCTTTTTAAAAAGAATAAAATATATAATTGCATTGGCCACCTGTTTGGCACTTGCACTTTGCAATGAACTGAAACTCAACGAGGGGAAAAAACCACAAAGGAATCCTAATTCTGATGTAGTGCTTATGATATGATTATTTTTCAAAATTATTACTCAGTCAGTTGTGCTATGCGTTTTTTATGACGTGCAATATAATTTTTTGATTTAAGTATCGCGTGCGTATGCACATTGCCATTTTTATCATGCAATGGGCTGTTTACAATTTTTTGGCAAAAGAGTTATCTCATCCTTTTTTACTATTTTTTCTAGTTTCCATTGGTCCATAAGTCCATCGTCCTCACCTCATCATCATCATTAGATCAGAAGAAGAGATGTGAATGCACTCATTTCAAATTTATTTTGGCTTTTTTCATCTTATTCGTTTTCTTTTCAATTTTTCTCTTTAGAAAATCGCCAACTCAAGCCAAAAGTCCATATTCAATTATTTTCTTGTCCAAGATTTTCATTCACATCAAACATACCTAAGTGAATAGCGCTTCTTCATTTACAGATTCAAATTTAATATTTCTCATTAATTAGTTGTGTTGTAGTACGACAACCACCGTTTGTCGCCCTTGTCTAAACTCATAATTTATTTTCCACTCTTCTTCTTCTTTTCTTGCTAATCACATTTTTGAAAGGAATAGCGCAGCAGATTTTTCGAAATTATCAATTATTTTACAGTTTACTAACCTAACTAACAAAGATTTAAATTATCTTTTAACAGTAGCACTAAAGCACCCTTTTCCTCTCTCTTATTGTCTCCTTTCTACACACGCATCTATCCTCCTCCTCATTCTTATCAAATCAACTTTGTTATCTTTTTGTCCGCTGCTGATACACGCTGCTCGGTGGGATCAGCGAAAAAAATACGCCATGTCATTTTTGATGAAGAAAGAAATAAAAAAAACTACCAACAAGGACTCAACCCTTTCTGAAAAATATAATTACACAATTTTTTCATTGCTATCTAGCAAAGATTAGTATACTCCTCCTGACTGACTGACATGCATCCATTCATCCATATATAATCACAAGCCTTATTAACAGCAACGTGTCTACATTCAAATAAAGATAATCTTTACACCAACACATCACATAATTTTTAATGCAAAAAAAGAAAAAGTCAAGTCAATGGGACTTTTGAAAAATGAGGGAGATAAAACTCAGAAAAACGGCAAAGGAGTTTCCTTCGCATGATATGATATAAAAAAATATTCCTTGAGTCTCTCTGTAAAGGTGTGTAAGATATTTGGTTAGTTAAAGCGGATTAGCTGTGGTTTTTCTTACTTGCTTTGTACACTTGAAATGAAAGGGTAAAGAGAGTGAATGCACATTTACTCATTACATTTAATATATGTATTTTTTCAAACCATCTTATCTTCTCGGTGTAGCGTGAATTGTTAGCAAAGTACAAGCAGTGCAGCTAGTTTTGTAATGATGATGATAAAAATGAAATGACATTTTTATATAAAAATCAAGAAAAAAAATACTGAAAAGATTAGATAACTGTACGCCTTGTGAGGATGATCATCAAAGAAGAATGAGATGCGTATGATGATAACTATGATGAGAAGTGAACTGTATCAACAAAATATAATATCTAAAGTAAATCCTTATTAGGCATGCAATGCGTGCATTACCGTTTCATTAAGTTTTAAGTACGCATTAAACTTCAGTTCAGTAACAGGTAGAGCAGCATGTGTTTGCTGTCTTGCTTTACTGCTAGATTGGAATTGAAATTGAAGAAGCTTTCATTTCATTAAAAAAGCTGAATTTATGGCCAAGATTAAAACAGTTGTCATTTTGTTTATATGGGTAATTTTACTGCGTGTCAGTTGGCTTGTCTTGTCATGTTTAAGATTTTGGATGGAGATAACGGTAAAAATAGAAATTGATCTTGATTAATGATGTGACATGCATGAAAGGGTAATGCAGTTACAATTTATAGAAATGAGTTGGAAGCAAATTTATAAACTCGTAAAAAACTTACAACTTTATTCCGATAACATATAAACCACGTGTGTAGATTTTACTAGGGAATGGTGATGATGATGGTGAATGTACTATGCAAATTTTTTATGTGTAATAATTAAAATTGATTGATATGCGTGATGAGGTGTGTATATTATTGATAAATTTAAAGAGTGAATTCGTCAGTTTGCATGATACATACATGTTTAAAATGGCACATGGTACATTTAAGAATTATTTAAGTGAATAGGTATACTTTCAAATTATGATAATAATCATAATCATTAAAGGCACGTAAAGAATGAGTACCTACTTGCTATATATTTTTGCAAGATGATCAATTTGGACATGTGTATACAATGACCTTGTGACAAATTGGAAGTACTTAGTACTTAAGCAGTGTTGTGATATTGTGTAATAATGTAATCTAGTATGCATTGTTTTAAAAATTGCACAATTTAAATTTACTCAAAAAATATGTATCTCGAACGTTTTTTCTACACTTTTCATTAAATTAGTAAAAAAGCACGTTTTGACTGGTAGAAATAATTTTTCTAGATAAACGATAGATTACTTCAGCTAGAAACAAGCATTTAAAGTTGAAAGTTTTGGAGTAAAAGTCACATGATATGTGGCAATCGCAATTATTTTTACATAGGTAGTCCCATCAATTGGTGATCTTGACCCTTCTAATTGCTGCCAGTGTCTGGTGACGGCGATGATGGCTGCGGCGGTTGATGAAGTCTGAATTTTTCTTTGAATTTTCATTTTTTTCTGACTCAGGAAAAAAACCTCGCATTGTTTATGACAAGTGATCCAGTTTAGTAATGCGTACGCGTACAATGTGAATGTGAAATGCATTTGTTCGGTACTCGACACTGACCTCATCTTTTAAAAAAATCTTCTTAAAAAAATTAGTCTTCGCTTGCGTGATCTGCAATTTTAAGCATTTTTCATCTTTCTTTGAGTCTGCGTATGAATGACTGTAAATGAATTAACCTTCTTTAATTAAAAATACAAGAGGAAACGGTATTATATGCCGTCGCCGTCACATCACACACACGACAACACATCAAGCAGGAATAGATAAATCCTTTTCTTGTACTAACATATTCACTATCTGATTTTAACACGAAAGGAGCTTTTAACCTGTAAATTGCAATGCTGTATTTTTACAAGTTTAAATGCAGTTTAAACACTTAACTAACAGTTTAAGTCAACTCTCAGCTTTTAAGTTTAAAAAATACAGAGAGAAATACAGATTTATAAGTGAGGTGGAAGCAGGTCAGGTCATTGTCCATATCGCATTATCATTCAAATAATATAATCATTATTCACCAAAGTAATCTTTGTAAATCCACACTTGCATACTTTTGACAGTAAGTCAGTCAAGTCATTTTCAAAAATGCTGATACTGACTGACTGATGACCAACAAACACACTACGAATCAGCGAACCAAAGTTTACCGTTGCGTTAAACCGTGTAATTTGTAAAATTATCTCATCTTACTCTTCGCTGCTCTTGCTCTGAAATTTTTACCATGATTCAGTATTATTATTTTGTTTTCTTTCTTTTTCTTCAACATCCTTTCATCCGTTTCTTTTAACTTGACATAAATTTGAGGAAATTATAAAGTATATAGCACAAAGATTTACTAATAGATATACATGCATCAAAAATATAATAAAATATATTAGCAAACATTACAAATTCAATTACAATGCGTAGTAAAAATGTCCATTTTTATTCCATTTAACAAAACATGTAACACAATTTTGAACACAATTGTTACATGATCATTGATCAAATCATGTTGATGACATACACGGAAGTAAAGCATTTTAACAAATTGACTAATGGAAATGGACGTAGTTTTTCAAAAATGTGTAATCAATGATCATCGTAACAACCGAGGTTTAAAATCTTGATTAGATTAACTTGAAAATTACTAAATTGTTTGCGTTTTGTAGCGTCTCACGTCGTCAGCCAGTCATAATCAGTACCAGTCGTGGTCTTTAGCCTGTCATCCGGCCTATAATCATAATCATTCATTTTCATGACTTGACTGACACACTATTAAGCATTTAGGATGCTTGTTCTCCCAGCAGAATAATTACTGATAAAATCCACTGATAATAATTAAGCTGGGAAAAAATATTTAAGCGTCTCTTGTGAATCCGACAAAAAAGAGTTGGTCACCAAATAAAAAAGTTATTCAGTTCACTCGCACTCTAATAAACCATCAAATCGTCATACATATAAAGCATGAGAGTAACGATTTGTATTATTGCATTTTTTTTCATTTTTATGGAATTAGGCCATATTTTTTCATACTTTAAAAAAGTCATCAACAATCTGAACAATCATCGTCGTAACCCATATAAATATTTTCAATTCAAGTTGCAGTGCACGACGCTGTCATTCCTATTTACTGTTCGTTCAGTTTGTTTAGCACGACACGACAATCCAGCGTTTATGATTTTTTACTCTAGAGAAAAATTTACATAATACTTTAAATGAACCAATTGTAATTATCTTGTAATTATTAATAACTTGTTTGTATAAAGTAATAGCCAACTAAAGTTACCCTTTTAGACTTCCTTTTCCCTTAACCATTTTTTCATTCAAGCATATGTACTTTTTATACAACGAAACCAAACCCATAATAAGATGGCTAGAAAATATTATGATGATTCCTCTTCTTCCAATTAGACAACTTATTTAATCGTTCATCATTAAAATATTTACTGTTTACTTTGAGCATTCCTTGCCTAACAATCTATTAAGTATGTTTGCATCTTGTTTTGTGTTTGCGTGCATGCCTCTTTTAAAAGAGTCGTTGCGTATTTTTATTGATTTCTTTAACAGACCAGCAACCTACTTATTTGCTTCCCTTCCTTGCAAACAATGCATAGACCTCCCATATTTTACATAACATCATAAAACTTTTAATGCTTTCGAAAAAAACCGTTTGTTTTACATCAAATTTAATCATTGTGCACATCTTAATTCTAAACGACAGTATGTTCGTATGTTCAATGTTATTTGTTTGGGTAAGGGAAGGAGATCAAATGGAACTGATGTTGATTGTTGCAGGCGTGGGCGTATGTGTGCGAGCGCAACAATAAAACATTTTACAGATGGTAGTCAACATTATTTATAAATCATTATAAAGCAGCGGTGCCAACTAAAACGGTATTTGAAAAAAATAGTAAAAATTACTGCGAGCAAAATATTACTTGGTTTTTATACAAAAACAATCATTCATACTCGACTAAAGTTTAAATATGTAAAACAAGTGCATGAACTCTAATTAAAACATTTTCCCCAATGAACTGGTTCGGTGAGCTGATTTTATTGGCTTGCTGTAAAAACAAACCATAAAGGCAAGCATACCTATTGCCTACACTATATTGCAAACTTATTTGAAAAACGCAGGTCTTCTTGTTCTCTGATAATTTTGACATGAATACAAGTTTTTATAAAATTCTATTTTTAAACATAATTGACTAAAAATACTACAACCGCGGTTTCCTTTTACCTCGCTTGCGTTACAATAGATATTTTTTGTTTTGCATATAAGCAGGTAATTTCTTACAAAATCAATTAACTAATTGTAAATGATAATCATTTTTTTATAGATTAGAAATCAGAAACTTTTACTTTAAACATAATTATGATTACATTCAACCTAACGATATGACATGATACAACAATTATTTTAAAACAGGATACAAAAATTGCCATCGGTCTTTACTCTTCTGTTTTTTATTCAAATTTTATTAAATTAATGTCTACAATATTTTTTCCCCTCTTATCCAACCCAATCTAAAAACAAGATAAGCTTTACAAAAATTTACACTTTTAGCCATTGGCACGTCTCACAAGTTTCAACTCTCAGGCATCCTTGACTATCCTATCCATCCTTTTCCTTTCTTAAATTACATGGCAAATCAATTGCATTTAATTATAAATTAAAAACATATCATCATCATCAACCTATTATCATTTACTATTTTCATGTAGCTTGTGTTGCATTTCATATATACAGATGATAAAGCAACAATACATATTACGTTTCATGCCTGTGCCTGTTACTTTTGATTTAAGTAATCCATGCATTTTTTTCTGATGATCCGATAGGAAATGACATGAGGATGATAATGAAAAGCATTGTGATTTGGCTTTAAAAGTAGTGCCGCGGAGTTCTTAGTTTTGTGCTCTTATTTAATTTTTAATTGTTGCATAAACTTACATAGAAAAAAGCGCTCTTATTTATTGTACAATTTTTCATTGTTTCTTTCTAGTTTCTTTCCACACGCTTTACTTTACCTTTTCACTTATGTATGAATTGAATTGAATGAATAACCAAACCGTGTAATCATCAACAAGAAGATTGATATTACAATGTACAATAGGACAACAAAAAAACCAGGCAATTGTATATTAGAAACAGAAACCAACAATGAAATTGTCTTTTTGCAGTCTTCTATTCACAGAAAAATTGTAAGTCTAAAAAAGGAATACATATATTCATTCAACTTTGTTATTATTGAGCTTTGCTATAGTTTACACACTCCTTTTAGTTCATTTTGTGGAAAAAATGCAACAATGAACAAAATTACGTATAAAATTTTATACGTAATGTAATAGATAACTTTTAGCTAATTTTCTGTATAAAAAGAAGGAGAGTGAGATAAATATACGGTATCACTTTTGTATCATCACACTTTTGAAATTCCTCTTTACTTTGTTCATTGTTGAATTAAAAGAAGAAGAAGGAAAAAGGGCATGGCATTGTTTCTACTTTTAATCATCATCATCCTCACTACTTTAAAATAAGTATTTTAGATATTTTTTTCTTCATTGTCCTCCTACAAATTTCTTTTTTATATAATTTACTCTAAAACCTTTTAAAAATGCGTTTTTAAAAACAAAGGATTGCTTGTAATTCAAAATTAAGTAAAATGTGGTGTTTATATCGGAGGAATTTCCGATTTGGTAATGGTAACACCAAATTTGGATGTTTTTAAATTCAATTTACCAACATGATTCACAAAACTGAAAAAATACTTTTATACGTGAAGCAATTTTAAATGCAAAAGCCACAATAAGCACCTGTTAAAATGAACTGCAATGAAATGTGACGCCATTTAATTTTCCCCACATCATCATAATCATCCCCATTTGCCATTATTCTTTTGTAATTGGCCCAGTCCCCCCGATTTAAAGTTTTGCCACAATCATCTTTTTAAATTTTCAAGAAAATACTAAATGTCATTCCAAATATGATTGATGCTACATATTGTATTTTTAGAATAAACTGTTGTTCATTCAGATAACATAGTTTACTTGTACTCAAAGTGAAATGGCAATGAATTACTTTAAAACAGCAAAGTACTATTAAAGAATTGCAAAACAACCTTTTTTTTGCGAATAAGTTTACACTAGTTTACAAACAAAAAATTCCACTCTCTTTGTTATCACTTCAACAATCTATCTTGAAATGTGAAGTCACACAAAAGGAGCTTGTATTTCCCAACTGAACTTACCACTAAACATTACTGGTTGGATGGAGTGCAAATACAAATAGTTTATTTATCGATCTTATCAATCAGCACACATACATACATACATTGTAAATTGAATTTGTCTGTGAACAAATCAGGTCTACAACAAGCCCAATGCAGTTTAAAAGTCGTAAATATTATGTAAATACTGGCATTAATTAAGACCTTAATTATGATACTGATAAAAA
>JAQFXM010005500.1:0-14850 GCA_034693345.1 Entomobrya multifasciata | reverse complement strand
TCTAAATTAACTTTTTGTCCCGTGATACGAACATAAACTGGAATCTTCTGTCTCAAATGAGAGTGGGTGTTTTTTTTAAAGAAATCAATTTAACAATTTCATCAGTCATGTTTCGAAATCATCCCATTCTCAACAGTGGTGAAGTAAAATGTTTTTTTTCTCGACGTAATACATTCATGCACACTGCTATAGGTAATGTGCTGCTATCTTGATCGATTCATAAAAGAATATAGAGATATATTTTTCTTTTATATAATGTATATTTAGATATATTATATATCTGCCTTTTTGAAATAACATTAGACCAGAAGAGCAAGAAAAGGGAATATTATCTTCAGAGCAGAAACTCAACTAGAAAGAGAAGAGCTGAACCATTAACCAGCTTTGCTCTTACTCTAAGGCAAGTGTGTAGTGCTGTTTTGGTGGTGCTGCTGCTGCTTTGCGAGTTGTGTTGGATTGGATATTTGGATATATGTAATAGTAATAATACGGACGGACGAACTCAACTCATCATCATCACATTGCATCACAGGCTTTGTTTTTTGAACAGAATTCTCTACTCATACAAAATACACACAACAATGTGTAGTGAAGCACAAGAAAAGAGACTAAGGATTTTCAGCAGAGTTTCTGAGTAAGCTGCAGGGAGAGAGAGAAGAGGGTACATTGAAACGTTGTTTCCCTTTCAAAAAGAGGTACAAAACTAACCAGTAGACGGACTACTGCTTTTGCTACTACCTTTTGTCCTACAAAAAAGGAGAGAAAAAAAGAGAGACAAGTTTTCAAGGGATAAACGTTGTGTGCGTTTTTATCTCTTTTCCCTCTTTTATCAACGTCACTACCACCACTATATAGAGAATAGAGGAATTGTAGAGGAAAACAGCAGTAGTAGAGGTACTCTTTTTCCCTTTGCATGACATTCAGGTTTCCTGCTGCTCATGTCGTAGTAAAATGTATCAAACATTTTCTACTAGAAGACAGAAAATCCTACACAATTACAACAGCACATGACAAGTTACATGTATATATACATATTTATATAGAGTTTATATCTATTTTTCTCTTATATTTTTTCTAATTTTCAAAGAAACTGTAAGAGGAAAAAGGAGAGAATATAAAAACGCGTGTGTAAGTTCAATAAAAAGCTATTATCTGTACATTCAAGTATTTCTCATTTTCTCGTCTATCGTGCGTATTTTTATATGTAAACTTTTTTGGTATACTTGTGATAACAGATAATCTTGATGTTTTTTCTTCTTATAAACAAGCTTTTATGCATATATGACGAAGAGCAGCATCGTGATCATCATTATCTCGCAAAATAAACTTCTTATGCAGAAAAACACATTATGACGGCCGACCACCATATAGCCATAGCCATTTACAAGCGTTGTGCACTTTTACAATTACAATCAGCAAGTATGTATCTCTGAAAAAAAGAAGAAGCATATACACACATTCAAGTCAACTGTGAGTTATTCTATCTTAAATCTCGACGCAATTACAAGAACGTCCAACCAACTACTGATATTATAATAGATGTATGTACGTTGTATTACTAACAGCTTTATGGTTATGATGATGGTACTCGTAGAATTTAGAGATAATGAATACAGAGCGAGAGAGAGAGATGGAAAATATGATGATGAAAATGAGCAAAAGTATAGCTAATTTAGTTGGGTAGAAGATGAAAAAAGAGGGAGAAAAAATATTTCGGTTGTATAAGAATATTTTGGATAATGAATATAAATATATTACATTATACATTTTTGTACAGTTCTTCTCTCTTCATTCAATTCATTTAACAGAATCCGTATAAAATAGCAGAGAGTATTATTATCTGTTCTTCCATTATCCTCGGCACACAATAGGATTCGTGATGAACAGAAGAAGAGAACACGACGATGGAAACTTCTTTCTTGGTTTTCTTGAACTGAGCACTCCGTATTTTTCTAAAGTCTGATGTAAGTAGAAAAAGTCCCAAAGGCTTTTATGTTCTCTGTACGACGAGAAAAGAGAAGTCTCTTCCATTTTTCTCCCGTCTTTTCTAAAACTCTCTCTCTCTGAAAAACATCTCTACACGTAGAACATGGAATCTTTTGAAGATGGGTAAAAAATAAATTGCTATCTTTGCTTTGCATTTTGTATGGATGTACAATGTACTTGTACGTTTTTGATGAAGATGAAATGTGATATATTTTATGTGAGTATGCGCGGTGGTGGAAAAAGAAGATTTCGCTGTTCAAAATGTAATCCAATTCTTCAGTTCAATAAGACATGTTGGATGGAATTTTGTTCAAGAGCAAAGTTTAGTTTGGCCCTGGCTTATGACTTTATAACAACAAAACAAGAGCATCATTGAGAATCGCGTCAAGATTTTCGTGGAATCAAATTAAGTACAAATTATAAAGAGTTTAGATTGATATCAGATTTTTGCAGCTTGATTTTTGCTACGCAGTAAAGTAAAGTCTGTGTCGTGATTGCAGTAAAACGGGCAAATTTACTAAACTTATCCCACTTTCAATTATAGCACAGCACAGTATACTCTTACAATGTATTATGTTTTACTTTGAAACAATTTTTTTTCTATCATTTTGTAAGGAAGACCTTCAAATATACTTATCCTTCAGCGCAGCAAAGCGTCATCGTCATGGCCATATGTACACGTGCGCTGATCGGAGACTGGAACCGCGATCTCTGGAATGACTAGATTTGTTGCGAATACTAGACCGGCTTCCAAAAACTTGTCATGCTATGCTTTACGCTAATTAAATGTTTTATCATGGAAAATATAAGTTTAATTGCTAGAATGAGTCGAGTCAAGCGAATAACATGAAATTCAGAGAAGAGACGAGAAGTGTTGGTGGATTGCCTTTTTACGTTGAAATGAGAAGTCATGCTTATGACCTGCACATTTTGGGTAATTTCATTGAAAATGAGAAGCAAACTAGCAAGTACAACCTTCAAGTTCAGTGATAAAGCTTTTCTTGATATTGAAAACGATTAGATTATTTTATAACCAGTCATGATCTTGGACCGAAAAATGTTTGAGGACTCAGGACATCAGTTATCCATGATGATGAAAAAGTTTATTTATCCAATCATAATATCAGGTTGAAACTTGAAAGTTCTTTAAAAAGTTAGCTTATCCAATTGAGCTGTAAATGCCAATTTTATCGATAATAGTTGAAGAGAACATGCAGCTAAAACTTTAAACAACATTTTAAAGATATTCTCTTCTTTTTTCCACACCTCCCACCTTGAGAAACTTTACATTTATCCGAGCAACTCGTTAGAGATGCCATTTTCTACCATTAAACTCCATGCCAAAAAATTTCATTTTTAAAATGCCAGTTTTCCTCACGGCATCGCTGTTTTCTCAACTTTTAAAACCACCACCACACATCACATCACACCGCTAAATTTTTTTCTTATGCAACCAATTTCGTACAATCTGGCAAAATAAAACTCGAAAAAGAAGCCAGCAGTCGTAGAATGGTGAGCAATGAGCATGCGATCATCATCTTTTTCATCTTCTATCCGTCCTCCTTTATAATGACTTACAACGAACCACAGCGATTCTTCATTTTGCGGCACCAACCCAACTACTTGCTTCAGTTAACTCAAAAACTCTGCAAGTTTCTTCGTCTCTTTGCCGTCACGTCTCTCGTCATCTCATCTTCTCAAGTCAATTCACCAAACACCACACACAGCCATCATATTATCATCAACATTTTCCATACAAACACATACACAAGAAAATGATGATCATCTTCATCATCATTCCTTTTGATACAGTCCTGCTGCTAAGGCCGGTTATCTATATGTGCACAGTTCACATATCTCTCTGACTGACTGAATATAAGCTTATGCATAGCTTTTTTTACTCATGGAAATTGAAGACATCATTATCGTCATCATCTTCGTCGTCGCATCGCATGCATGATGGTGTGGTTGGTTGGTGTTGGTGAGGAGGTCTGAAACTTCTCTTGATAATGTATAAAGTGTAATATCGCTTCTCTCTTCTGCCACTGCCAACAGCAAGAAAAGATAGGCAGGGAGAGAAAAAAAACATAATAGTATGAACAGAACAACATCGCACTACTCACACCACACATGCATTACATAAAGGGCTTTTTTCAGCCTTCCTCCCCTCCATTATCAGCAAAAGTCGAGTTAACGACTCTGCAAACCATAAACCCATCAGCCAGAAAAGAACCTAACCAAACTACAAACTACACATACTTCACTATAAAGACTCTCCGTATAGTAATCAGATATCATCATGATCATCATCTCCATCTTCAAAATATATATATATATTTATATCCATCCATCCATCCTACTCCATTATCTACCATGTTATACACATATACCAACATATAAATATATTCATCATAATAATATCCCTTCTTTCACACTGAATACCAGCTTAGTTACAAACTAGTATAAAGCGTGGAGACGGAGAACGAGAAGAGCAAAAGAACTGCCAAACATTTTGTTTCTTCTTCGTGAGTTGAGTCCTTTTTATGATGTTGCTGCTGATGATGATGATTGTTCGTATAGAAAAAAAATAAGACAAAAAAAATACAAAAAGAACCTGTTCTTCTGTGTTCGGTTCTTACTCTTTTCGTACGTGTAATATCTCCCTCCACCGCCACCACCACTATCAACTACCAACATAACAACAAGCTTATAACCATTAAACGAACAAACTAAAAGAGGAGCTCTCTTTCTTGCTTTTCGTCGTCCTCGTCTCTTTTTTCTCTTTATCCCAGCTTCTCTCTCAGTCCGTCCGTCGTGTTTGCCGTTCGTTGTTAACAAACAAAACTTGTGAGAGAACTCAGGCCAGGCAGGGCTCACTCTCAGAAAGAAGGCATTATAATAATACCCTGTGTATTGATGATGGTTACCCGAAACGTGTTGTGTTACCATTACATTAACATTATAGATTGGTTGTTGTTTGGTTCAAGTACCAAGTACCAGACCAAACCAAGTTTCTGCTCTGTAATAATAATAATAATGCATACCAAAAACTTGTTCCTTAAAAACACACCATCATCATAACAAGATGAAGAGAAGAAGAAAAAAAATCTAGGATTTTTTTCTCGCTAGAAAACTATGCTCATTTATTATTTTTTCTCTTCTGCTAACCAAATCAAAGTCCATTACGAATTCTAAGAATTTTCAATTTTAGATCAGGCCAGGCCACGGAGTATGAGTACAAGTTGAATTTTGGAGAGTAAAACAAAAGAAAAAAAGTGGATGTTCGTTGGAATTTTTTTTTTCATTTTAAACTTTATGTACCTTCTATCTATTTGTATATCTTTATCATGGAAACCCAGGCTAATAATCATTTACAAGAGTTTATGAACCAGATTTTAGTGGTATTCATTTTTTATATTCCTGTCGCCAATGCTGCATTGCTATTTAATTTTTGCAAAAACATCATTACGTTATGTATAGGATATTCCGAAATCAAAAACTTTTCCAGTACAAAGTATACAAAATTATAATTATAATTTAACAAAGGATAATTCTGCGAATGTAATCCAGAGAAAATGAAGTGGGTGTCATTATTGTTGACGATGTCTTGAAATTGTTTGCAACTTTCATGTTAAAAATATATATGCCATTATGGCATGGCATCATGGCAATGCATGCATTCGATGAATTGCATAATTTATCCAAACTGCAGAGACATAAAATAGCAAATAGTTTTTACAGATAGCTTGTATTGAAGCAAGATTCATTACGCAGTTACGGCTCTACTGTAGCACATAAATAAGCACAAATTAATTTATTGATGTTAGGCATAAAAGAAAAATGAGCGAGTTCAAGGGCAAATTTACAATAGAGCAATAACAATTAAGGGACACAATGAATGCTTACATGACCAATGATCACAAAAAAAGTATTCAAAAAATATATACTGCTCAGATTTTGATTACGCAACAAGAAGGGAGTCTGGTGCAGTTATGAAACTTTTGTTTTGCTGATGCGCACAACAGTTTTCTGCAGAAAAGCAGGCAGAAGAATTTTTGTAACAGGCAGACTGAGAGTCAGTAGCAGTTTTAGCAAGTAAAATACAGTATTATATGTACAATTTATACGTTTTGACATACTGTACAAATTTTGAAAAAGAAAATAGTTTTGGAAACACCTCTCTGACCTGCTCCATTCGAGGATGTTGTCAAAAATCATATGAAAATCCAGGAGATCATCCTCATTATTATTCTCCCCAGAATTATTAGCAGGATCATATTCATGATCATCTACTCCTTTCTCTAAACTTGACAACTTTAACTGATCATCATCCTCTTCCATTGAAACTTCCGGCACACTATTAACATTTCCCTCATCTACCTGATTTTCATTGATGTCATGCTCTACATGATGATCAACTACAGGTGTCAGAGGTATTTCACATTCTAATTCAATATCGCTTGGAGAGTATATCTCATCATCGTCCTGATTTGTAGAACGAAACTTCAAGGACTCAATATGCTTTTCATTTGAATTTTCGATATCTTTCAACATCTTATCAAAATCACAATCTGTAAGATTTGAGGAGTGCTCACTGACAACGCTGCTTTCTCCCACACAATTTTCACTATGTTGCCTTTCATTTGAACTTGTATTATGGAACTCATTCTTGTGAGAATTTTCATTATTGCACAACACACCTGTATCCACATGAGAATTCCGAGTAGACTGATTGGATTCTTGTGTTTTTATTTCCACTATGGAAACAAACGAATCTTCTTTTTCCTCAGCACATGAACCAGTACTTTGATCAGTAACCGAAGTGGCAGAGTTATGACTTGAGCAAGAAAGCATGTATGAAGGATTTTCTTCCTCGAAATTTTGTTTCTTCCTGCGAGAAAATTCTGAACGAATCCACTGAGACGTTCTACTTTGTGAATTAACATCAAAAGACTCATCATTTCCGGCTTTATTTTTTGAGCATGTAGTACTTTTGATGATAGTTGGCGATAGTTGTTTCTTTGAATATTGGGAAGCTTTATCGGGAAGGAATGATTTTGGTGGAATTACTTCCAAAGCAGCTTGCATTAGAACTATAGTTGGCGTTGGTGAGCTTGGTGGAGTATATGATGGTGAAGCACAAGAAATATTTGATGTTACTGACGATTGGGAAACCAATTCAAATGAATCCTCGGTCACTACCACCGCTAAATTCCCCAGAGTGGAAGAATTTGGGGATTTTGATGGAGGTTCAATTATTGGTGACAGAGGTGGTGGTGACGGAGGTGGTTCTAGGTTACAAACTGCAAGAAATTTCGTCAGAGGTGGTATCGTTATTGGATAGGATTTTTTTGTGATGGGTGAAGATGAGACATTTTTCTGATCCTTTGGATCTTTTGAACTTTTGTCAGTGATGCAACTTAAAGAAAGACTTGTAGTTTGAGATACTTTTGAGATCGTATTATTAGATGATACTGTGGCTGTAGGTGGTGCAACAGTTTTTGGTGAGGATGGTTTTAATGGTGGTGGGACAGGTGGTATTTCCAGAGGTTCTGGGGGTGGTGGGGGAAGTGGCGGAGGATGAGGTGGTTGTGAAACAGACTTTAGGTTTGATACTGAAGGTGATGATGGTAGTTTACTTGGGTTTGATGTTGGAGGTGGTCCTGTATCTGGGTTTGGAGTAGGAGGTGGTACCGTGTCTGGATTTGATTTTGGGGTTGGTTCAGTACCTGGATTTGATGTTAAAGGTGATGGTGGTAAGTTACTTGGTTTAGCTACTGGAGGTAACGGTGTTGAGGTACTTGGTTTTGATAATGGTGGTACTGGTTGTGGTGGAATCGTGGGTGGAACTACATGAACCGGTACACAAGGAACGACACAGTACTGATGACGTGGGCCACGATAAGAACTGTTGTATGGAGGGGGATAATGTGGATATGTATAATAACTGTTGTATGAAGGATGACGATAGGACATCCTAGGCATTCGGGGGTAAGGAGGTTGAAAGTTTGTAGGAGTATCAAGAGTGAAATCTTCAGTCTCTGAATTTTGTGATGCATTGTTGCAATTAGCATTATTGACAATAGAACTCCAATATTCTTGCTGCTCCCCTCTACCAGTACCAGGAAAATAGGGAGGAGGATAATAATATGGATGAAAATCAGTCTGACTGTGAGCATCAAACCCTGGTGGAGGTGGAAACGGTGGTGGTGGTGGTGGTAGCACCGGAGGTCGGAAAAAACGAACCCGCGGGTTTGAGAAACATGGAGGTCTGCGAAGACCTGTTCTGCACGGGATGAAATTTGGAGGAGGATATGGCGGTCGAGGATATCTTTCAAATCTCCAAGGATTCCGATGATCCATTTTTATATGATTTTGATTAATGTAGTTTCTTTGGTAACTACTTTTTTCAGTGAATTTTTAACCAAGACTGCCTTTGATTATTTTACTCTTGACTAAGGTTGATGAATACGTGGCATTTTTTAGTTCCACGTAAGCTAGATTTTATGATTCTGTAGAAATCACACCACTTTCCCGAATTCAAAACAATGAACATCATTGTATTTTTAAAATAACGTGTGTAGAAAAAAAATCCTTGTAAAAATTCTACACAATAATATTTCTTCAGAATTTATCAAGGTTTTACAATATTTTTGGACCTCTCAATATGTGTGTATTGATATGTGTAATCACACATTAGCTTCACTCACGATTTTCACGTTCGGGTACTACAATTGTCAGTTGAAGAATGATTAAACTGAAAGTGGGAACCACTGTTTAATAATAAACAATGGTTCAGTTAATATATTGAAGGTATTGTACTATGAGACGATACCACGAATTTTCTTGAGAAATTAGTAAAATGATATGTATTACGCATTTAACGAGATCTCGAACATAAAAATACTTGTGCAGCTATTAAAGTACAAGTCAGTCATTAAAATGACTGCTGAGGAGAAATTAAATTGACGTAGAAAAATGTATGTATACGTACATTACCATTATACCATTGTGTTAGTTTAGTGTTTAAGTGCCATTGAGAATTGTGACATTAGCGAGATCATGCAACTACACCATACACAATGATAAATAAAGGATTAAATTTCACTGAAGATGAAGACGGTGGTAAAAACTAAACGATCGTTAAAATGGCTAAATGTAGCACGTATTCTCAATACTCATTTTGGGTCACAACTGCTAAACGAAACATAGCAGCGCAAGAATAGGGAAGCCATTTTGTTAGCATAAATATTTAGGAAAGCAGTTCAAGAAAACATGCCCACTTTTTTCAAGAAGCGAAATATTTAAGAGGGAAAAAGAGCTCCTTACAGAAAAGGTAGTAAAAATTCAGCAAGCCGATTTAATTGGCAAGTTAATTTTAGAAATTTTTCAAGTTTCTCTTTTGCTTCTCTCGGATCCATCGCATATCATAAATTACAAAGCCATAAAAATAAGCGGAGATAATATATATTTTCTCCAATTCGCATCTCGTATTTTACGTTTCTTTCTTCGCCTCTTTCAAATGAAACATGTAATTATCGTAATTTTTCAGTTCCTTCTATTTCATTTTTATCTCTGGTTCGCATATTATCTTAGAGCTTTCAAGTCCAAAGTACAAAGTTTTTTTTATTATCACTGGACATCAGGTCACATACATAAGTGCATTACATTCGTTTCTTCATTTTTCTTTCGTTTGGGCATTTATCTTACGTCGCGTGATCTTCGTCTGTGCACTTTTCATAGAAAAAGGCAAGCAAACCTCCGACAATAATAAAATAAACTACCATACAGCAGAGTGTAAATGGTGTAAACACTTAAAGATAACATAAACATAAATACTTAAAGAGTTACTCATTTACTCGTGTAAAATTTTTTGAGGATTAGGCGACCGTTTTTATCATTTTTTTTCTCAATGATTAAATCTGCAGAATTAGCAGACATGCATTTTTTCAAGGCAGTAAATTATAATGGGTATGATCTTAAAAGGTTCAGAATGGCAAGGTCTGCTCAAATTGGATATAATTCAGAAAGACTTTTATGATCATTTAAAAAAAGATAAACGCAGTTTTTTTCTTCTTCTTATCGAAAACATCGGCAATTGACATGACTTGTTTTCATTCCCCTTTCTCACTTATTTTTGCAATTTGTTCCATCTCTCGTTTCATTTTCTACTGCGTAGTACCTTTATCTCTTTCATTCCATTTGTGTTATGTAATTTTATGCATGTTATGACTATGTCTAAGAGTAAAAAACAAAGAATCGTCTTCAAACGAAATTATATTCTTTTAAAAGATATTTTTTACGCTTTACTACTTTACTGGAAGCTATTCTCGGCTTGGCCTAGCCTGGCCTAGCCATATTCTCACACCAAGACCGCTCATTATAACGCGCCTTTTATTTCTCCATTCGCTACATCCTTCATTTCTCATTCTCTCATCCTCTTCATTTTTTTCTAGCGACTTGAATTACCGTCACGGTGTTTTTACCACATGGAATGTACGTCGAAAAAGGACAGAGGCACATATTATTCACACACCAGTAGTGAGTATTACTACTATGTTTTATTTTTTATGTGTGTATCATCACGTGACAAGTCCCTGGACTGAATACCACAAAAAAGGCAAAAAAAGAGAGAAGCTCTCACAGAAAAGAAAAACGTTCTCCGTTTCCTTAAGGGCGGGTGTGTATGTGGATTATGGAGATAGAAAAAAAGCTTGTGTAGTATATGCAGTTGTAAAGGTATAGAGTATTTTTTGGTAGATCAAGAAGACCACACCCTTGATGATCATCACGTAGAAAGGCTCCAGCTTAAAAAAAGTTTCAGGGCACAAGAAGACACACACCATATCAAAGATGCGCTTGTGTGTTATATGAATGTGTGTACTTAAGTTTGATAAAATGTATTATTATTATTACGAAAATGATGATGATGATGAAACATGCTAAAAAGCAATTTGAAGAGAAAGCGTTCCAAAAAAATCTTTCCTATACAAATGTGTACATACTTAAATAATGTTTGTGTGTATACAATAATGTGATCATCCAGAGAGAGGACAGAAAAGCAGTAGAGAATCGAGAGAGTGGTAATAATGCTTAATACCATCATGGCAATAATCCCCTTTTGCCTCTGACTCTCTCTCTTCTTGTCTTTCAGATTTAATCCCAGAGTTTTCTCCGGGTTTTTGCTACCAAAAAGCGGCGGACAAAAACAGACAAAAAGCTCAACAAAAATAACGAACAGAAGAGACAACATATCATCGTTGGTAATAATAATGCCACACGTAATAAAAAGTGTTTTTATTGAAAACACCAAAGCACCAAAAAAATCCTTTTTAGCCAACCCAAAAAATGTATGAATGTACATAAAGTATGTATGCAATGGAACATGCCGTTCTCTCGAAAATGACAATCCAGCCAAAATGACAAAAATACACAAAAAACAAACTTAATAATATCCAGCCAGTTGGAGAGTAGTACGTAGTTTCTTTCTAGTTAGTTTTTGGCTTCATTTTCTGTGCAACAACAGAACAGTATGCAATGCAATGCAGAACAAGGGAATCGGGTAGGGTAAAGCTATATTTTGGACAATGTAATAATACACAGGTAAACTTATGTACGTTACATCATACAAAAAGACCCTGCATTTCATTTCTGTTTGGTTGTATTTGGTTTGGAACGACGAAGAAATAAAATAACATGGGAATGGGGGCTCTTATTCAACTATTCTCTGGCCCAAGCCCTAAATTATATCGCAAACCTTTAATATAATTTTTGTATTTTCCATCTCTTTACCAACTAGCATGCCATGTCATGCCAAACAACATTATAATACAAGTTTTGTGGAGATATATCTCTTTTTTACTCTGCAATGAAAAAACGAGTGGCAATACGATGCAATGGCAAAAAAAGCGGCAGCAAAGTTGTTGTTGTCGATGATGTCGGTCGGCGTGGTGGTGGTAAATACCTTGCCTTGGCAGAAGTATTAAGTTTTTTTTTGGTAGAATTGCTGTGTGAATTGTATTACTACTTTGGTGTGTGTAGGGCCTTGTTATGCATTAGTATAGAAGCCAACAAAAACCTCACAAAAAGAATAAGTCCATTTTGTCGAAGGTACATGCGATATGCAACATAACTATACAACACATCATTATTGCTTTTTTTCGCTCTCTTGTTGTTGTTGTAGTTGAAGACGAAGCGATGGATGACTGAATACCGACATTCCGTATACTAAAACTCAACTCAACTCACAGCGTGAATTTTCATCGTAAAATATAAAAGTAAAGTAAAGGAGATGGATTTTATAATGGGGTATTATAAAGGGAAAAAAGAGCTTTCTGAGTTTGAGTTCTTTTTTTTCTGTGCGAGAATCGAATGAGCAAAATGGATAGAGATGCTCTGTTGAAAAGAAGACGTACGTACGTGAATCTTTTTTTCGTTTCTTTTGCAGTAGAGTGGATTGTTAACAAGATAGATAGAAAATGTTATATAAGTTTAATGTAAAGGAAAGGACACACAGTTCAGTTCAAGCACAACACAAGGAAATTGAGGCTTCTCTTGTTTTTATGTAGTATGTTCGTTTCTCTCTATCTTTCTTACATACATATATTTTAGCTCCCTTTTCTGCTTCTCAAACAAACCAAGAATTTTCGTCGTATGGTTATTTACGGTAGGTTTGCCCTTTGCTTTTCAAAGCTTCTGTTGAACAAAAAGCTTTTGCTACTGCTTCCATTTCCATCCAACAAAATAAAAGTTTAGTATAAAATATACAGAATATACATATATGTTTCTCTGCCTGTTTTATTGTGCGTTCTATATCCGTTCCTAATATTACCCCCTTCTTCTCTAAACTCTATATTTTGTACCAAGGAAAGTAGCATACAGTTTTATGTTGAAATGTTGGTAGTGGTGGTATATGTATTACTATTATTATTTTATCGAAGGCAGCAGTGGAGACGGAGACGAGGAGAAAAGAATGACAGAACAGCAGGAGCCAAAACCAACTCGGCAAACTTGAATAATATTGTATGCCATGCCAGGGCAGGCCAAATAGCTGTGGTGATGTTGATGATGATGATGATGGTGTTTTATACAAAATATATGTTATAAGTAACATTGTATACGGAGAATGTGATACGATCATATATAATAATATAACATGCTTTTTTTACACCATACCACCACCACACACACACTCATCCTGATCGTCATCATCGCCAACTTAATTTTGCCATGAAACAGGCGAAGGAGACGTCGAGTGAGGGTACAGAGTACAGAAATGTTGAGAGCTTTGCACACACAAACATTTTTCAAACTATACGACGACCGAGGCTAAGAACTTGGTGAAATACTCTTTTCTATCCAACTATCCAACTAGCCAACCCAACCAACTAGTAGAAAACCTACCAGCCAAGAAGGAAGGACAGGACAGCTCTCTTCTAAAGAAAGAAAAAGAGAGAGAGAACCTTTTCTGAACAACCAACAACAAGCCAAACCGAATAATAGAAAACTGTCGTGTTCTCTCTCAGAGTCCTCTCATGTTTTCAGGCTTTTTCATTTCATATGTACAAAAATTGAACACACGGAGAGATAGAGAAAAGGCCTTATAGCATGTTGGAATTTTAGATGGTTTGTTTGCTTGACTGACTTGGCTAAGGCTGTTTCTCTTCTCTCTTGCTGCTCCACTCATTCTAGAGTTCTGTCGGTCGGTGGTATAGCAAAATGATGATAGTATGTGGTGGTGGGATTGTTGTTGGCCGGAGAGTATTGGAGTGAGTGCGTTTTTAGTTGAAAGCTTTTTCGTTCCTTTTTCACACAAGAGAGAATATAGAGTATACAGAGAAAAAAATGTTTTAGTGCAATGCATCTTTTCCCATTACATATTTCAAAAGGGTATAAAATATACAGTAAGGTAAGCATATGGACAGAAATACAATAAGTATGCATATACCTACTTTACACATACGTGGGTAAAAAAAGAAGCAAAAATTGGTATTTTCTGTTGTGGTCTCTCTTCTCTCCCTCTGTTTCATTTTCATATACATTATACATGCGTACTAGTAAAAAAAGAAGAATATATATTATGTTTACTTATATTACATTTTCATCGTCGACTGATTGTGACTTTCCACTACCATCATCATACTCCACTCACTCCACTGACAACTTCTCTTGTTCAAAAACAGAGTTACTTTTTCTTCATGAAAACGTACAAAACTCTTATGTATCTATGTTTGCATGTGAAAAACACAAAACTTCCTTTTAGAAATGCAAGCACGTAAACTTGTACGTTACGTACGTACAAAATGTATAACATTTTATCGACAAAGTATATGTACATACCTACCTATTTTCATAATATAACTGACTACCTATACAGAAAAAAATCCAACAACTGGTCTGGTCTACGACTTCAACTAATTCTCTCTGAGCTGAGGGCTGAGAGCAGAACAAGTCTCACAACTCCACACACACATTTTATAACCATCCACACGAAACTGGTAAAGCCAAAAAACATAAATGTATGTTGTGATTATGTGAGTGTGTGTGTGCATTCATTTTTATACAAGATTGTATGTGTCTCTCTATATATCTGACTGTATGTGTTACTATTCTAACTTGGTTCTCAACTCTGAAAAAACTGCTTCTAAAAAACTCCTCTTGTTCGCCTGTAATGCTGCTGCTGTTCCTCTCGTCTCTACCGCACACATTACCAAACTACACGGCTTGTCGACTCTCACAGAGAGAACGAAAAGAACGGACGGCCAAATAATAAGTTTTTTTCCTTCTCTCTCTCTCCGCTCTCAACTTACAGTTTTCTTCCTCCCCTCGTATTTGAAAATGCGCTCGTCCACCACACTTCGTATG
>JAQFXM010005499.1:0-14851 GCA_034693345.1 Entomobrya multifasciata | reverse complement strand
TAGCCTGACTCCAGTTTTCAGCAATCTCTAGTGAAGTAACAAATCTGTGTATTCAAGGCACACTGTATAAAGATAAAGTTCGGGGTTCGGGGCGACATGAGAATTTCCTGGCATTAAAGATATTATGTAAAATCGGAAGATTCGGTATCGGCATAGTTTTTTCCTTCAAAAACTCAGCATAAAGTTTTCTTTTATGTACTATGCAATTGGAAACGGGCTGGATTTATTTGAGCGTATTGCAAGAAATTGTATTAATCTAATTTAATACCAAAATCAAATTGCAAATGGAAACGTTAAGCGAGTTTCGAAGGGTGGTATTTGATTTTTGTGGGTGTTGCAAGCAAGTAAGAATACGCAAGTGCAGATGAATGGAATAATAAAATCATTATAATTTCATCAGATCATTTTATATGCACACAGTTTGTACTTGAACTGAGCTTATATATTAAAAGTATGCTATGAAAATAAAATTATAATTGGACCAACTAAATGACTCAGATGAGATTCATATATCGACGTTACCTATCAACTGAGGATGAAATTTAAAAACTTCGGCACGAGAAAAAGTTGCTACTTTTACTAGGAACGTGTTCCAAAAACTCATTCATTTTTTCATTCTCAAAATATTCAATAATGCATTGGTGCAATTTATTTATTATTTAACGGTAAAAGTCTGAATGACGATAGAAAAATTCAATACAGTGGTGCAAAGGTCGAAGGTGATGAGCGTTTCCATGGAAACTATGTATTGGTTTTAAAAAAAGTAGCAAAACATATGTCCGTAAACGTACATTGCAAATTGCAAGATGTATTTTGGTACATTCAAAATATTTATTTATCAATTTGTCAGTTTTTGGGACTAAAATTGAATCCATTTCTTTTAACTGCTCCACCCACAATTAATTATTTACTTTGTAATAAATCAATCTAATTTAACATGTGGTCATTCTCAAGAGCTGATAACTGTGTTCCTTCGCTAAAGCTTCTTCTCGTCGTAGCAATTCTAGGGATTCAATCTACATCAGTGACAGGTATGTGTATTCCCCACCAAGCAGCACAAGATATTTTACTTTTACTTCGACCCTAACCATATTCCTTTATAACTTCAAGATTTATATTTTTTTTTTTTTTGAAAGGTCTCCATTGTTGGGTTTGTCAGGGAGATGCCTCACCCCTTTGTAAACCTGGTAACAGTCTAAGCCAAGGCCATGGCCACAACAACACAGGTATTTCAGAACCCTGCCCGAATCCTAACAATGGTGGCGGTGGCGCCAACAATACTACAGATGATCCAGCCAATTGGAGTTGTATGATTATGGAAACTGTGGTCAAATCTACTCAGAGAACTGAAATTACTAAAGGATGTGTTCGCCACCACGGTGCCTTTCTCATATCTGATAGGATCAAAGACGTTGATGCTAAATACTTCAAACCTACAAGAGTCGCTGGTGCTGCCTTTCAAAGAAAATGCTATACTCATGATAACACACAAGCAAAGCGAGAAGTAAAGTTTCATGAAATTACAGTCTGTCTCTGCAAAGAGGATAATTGTAACAAGAGGGAACTTACATTGAGAAATGAAAAGGGTGCAAAAATTCGAGAAGTCGGTTTTGGGGATATCGAGCAAAAATTGGCTGTAAAAAAATCTGGAGCGACTGCTTTGAAGATTGCGTTAATTGTCTGGCCGTTCTTTTCTATTTTAATGAATATGATTTAAGAATTTATTTATTTTTAACTAAACAATTAATTATCATTTCTTATCTTCTAATTATATAAAGTGAATGTCGATTGAATTAAATTGATATATTAAGTTTGCAAATTTTGTTTTGACTATGATACTTAAATTTTTTTTTTTTAAATATTCAAACAAAACTGCATATTAATGTTTCATTGTTGAAATGATTATGACCAATTCTACTTACTTTTCAATTCAATCGAAATGATTACATTTTTTCTATTGTGATCTTACTTGAAGGGCACTTTTTATTCTGATATGATACGCGATACATATGATGAAAAAGATGAGTATGAGATCATAATATAAATGTACATGCACCAACTGTTTTTCATGCTGCTTTAGAAATCATCACTTAAAATTCTGTCAGTTTTTATCATTATCATTACGATAATTTGAAGTAGACAATGAAAAATCTCATCATTTTAATATTGTGATAGATGACAGACGTGGTTTTCCCCCTAAAATAATAATAACATGCTTTTGTATTCGTCCTTGAAAAGTTGTCCAAAACTACAAGCATATTTTTACAAACAAAACCAAAAATGAATGAAATATGGAATGAATTGGATAAAGAACATCAAAACAGCAAAAGAGTGGTCCATGCCAGACAAGCTATGTACATTTTGATATTTTCGCTTGAGATTTCATGTTCATTGGTGATGAAGAAATGGATTGGATATTGAAATTAAAAGGAAGGCGTGTCGTTGTTTTTTTCTGTTCTGTACAAAACCCCATTTCCCCGTTACCTTTTGTGTGAAGATGATGATGGGATTACGGGATACGAGATACTGGCTGGCATGGTGGTAAGGACAAGGAGGGAAGGGAGGGCGAGATGAGCTGCTTGCTGAAGTGCGTTTAAATAAAGCATGATATTATTTTATAATGTGCACTTCAAATAATATACTTATACTTGTAAGCATGCATAAATGAAGGGGGCAACACTTTTGTTCACGATGATGATTCAATCTGGCTTGGAAATGAAGACAGCTTTTCATACAATTTTTTACATTTGATTTTTTAACGTAAGGCAGTTCATTGATAGAATCATCAAAATAGAATGTTCAATGTACGTACGCATTTTGTGTAAAATTTCTTTCGTGAAAGTCTGTCTTCTGTTTCAATTCATTCAATTCAAGAAAACCAATAATCATTAATTTAGCTTTCTCTGTCTATCATCTATTGTTATTGGTACAACAGCCAGATTGGCGCAGCGTGGTCGCATGTGTACACTACGCTTTGTATTCATTTCTCTATGCTTTTAGCTGATTAATTAAGTCTTACTTAAGACACTGCCTTTTGTTGTAGATAATTTCATGGATGGTTGAAAGGAAAGCTGGTGGGTGGATGGTGGTATTGTATGGGTTTAGTTTTTTTATGGAATATATTCACTTGAGTAGCAGGTGCAGGATGAGGATAGAAAACAGTAATTAATTAATTTGTATCAGTAATTATATGTAAACGCAAATTAATCAAGTGAAAATAAAAGGGTAGTCAGACAAGAAAATTAAATGTGTATTTTTTTCTTGAAAGAGTTACTGAGAAATGGGGAGTTACTAAAGATATTTCAGGGCTCATTGCCTGACTTGATGATCGAATGATTTAGTTTATCTCATCGTCAGTCAAGTGAAAATAATGGGAAAATGTAGATAATTTGAAATCATTCTGTAAAGAGTCATTAAATTACCATTAGTCATTTAAGCCATCAATACGAAACTCCCTACCACTTGCATATACATAACTTGCAGGTTGAATCACAGCACAAGAACAACTTCCGCAGGGAGAAGTGATGCATGGGGAGTTTATGAGTAATTGATGACTAATTACTGTTTTGGGAAGGGATTCAAGGAATAGGGAACTGCTTTGTAATAAAATCAGCTACGGATCACGGACAATAGTATACTCTTATAACATTATAGGTATAGGTACAATACAGGGATAGGGACACCCCTTTTCCCGTTATTCAACATGCAAATGGGACTTCAGTAAAATGGTTTTTGATTTCAGAGATAATTTGACTTTTTAAATCAGAAGAGTACCAATTGAGCAGATGATGGAGCTTACAATTCAAAAGGTTTAAAATGAATGAAATCTATTGAACATCTGACACCAATTAAAATAAAGTTACATGATTTTAAATGTGAAGTACTGTAAATTATGTTTCAATCAGTTTGATTGCATGTAGTACACTTTGAAGGTTAATTTTTTGCGACAATAGAAATACTTTTCATAAAATTCTTAACTTTTATTATGCTACTTGCGTTGAAAAAAATTGATTTTGCATTTCATCACAATCCTTAATATTATAGTGGGTACTTTTAAATGCTATAAAATGATAGGACATACCTGTTATGCATAACATGCAATTATGATTAGAAACATTCTTTGTTTCATAAAAGAAACTGGTGTATTTGTTACCTATTTTACCTATTTTTAAAAAATTATTTTTAAATACTAGACGCAGCAGATTTTACCTCGTTTCTGTGATTTCTTTTGCCCACAAATACATATTCCTATAATGGTGATTGTGATTGCATAATACAATACAATGATATATAAAAACAATCAGGAAAAATACGTATTCCCATTACGGGATTCCCATTGTTATTTTCATCCTTTTTTGACTTTAATCATAATCATCGCAAAACTTTTCACTTTCTTGCACATACAAACAAAATTTCACTTCTCCAGCTTCCGTCCCGTCGCTTTCTCTTCTCCACGATGAGCTCTTTCATCCCTTGAGAGAATGCGTAAACACAATAGCTTTTTTCATAAAATTTTTTTTTAAAAACTTTTGCTTGTATTCTCATCATTTCATATTTATTGTTACCGTATTTTTTACCTCCACCTTGATCATAATCATTATTGTTTTCATCATCATCAATGAATGATAAAAATGTTTGAAAAATTGTGAACAAAAATTGAAAAATATACCTGCTTTTGAAATTGTATAATATTTTAGAGAAAAGGATTTTACAAAAGGAAATTAATTTCTTAGTGGAAAGTATGGAATATTACTATCACACTACGCTGCTACACAATAATGAAAGATAATACAAAAAAATCTCTTTGTTTGTTCAACTTAAAGAGAGAGAGAGACTTTTCCAGATTGGACCTTGTTCCATTGAGTTGTTGTTGTCGCGTCTCCTCTTTCTCATTTCTCCCTCTTTGGTCTCTGGTGCATAATTTTTCGGATTGCTGGCTGGTGTTTGTGATTTGGATGATGATGAGATGAATAGAAAGTTAAAAGAGAGAAAAAAGGGAACAAAAATTTGTTGAATACTGTGCTGCTGATGTGTTTGTTTTGCGTTTTTTGTTGTTGTAACTTCTGTTATCTGTTTTGATGATGAAATGATAAAAAAGGGATAGGAGACGAGATACTATTCATTTCTTAATTTACATTGTTGTTTTTATGAATTATGGTTGCCGTAATTCCTTGATTAAAAACTACTTTGTTTTCCACTACGAAAATCGGGGTGGGTGGATAGTGGATGGATTCACAATTCTATAATTTGGATGGGATAGAATACAAAAGAATGAAAAAAATAAAAGCGAAGTAACAAATTTTACATGATCATGATTACATACATATTAGGTAGGTAGGTAGATAATAGAACAAGCTTTGTCTCACAATTCCCCATTTTCACAAAAAATACCTTTACCGTTTCTTTATGCATACTTTTTTCTTTCATTCTAAATTAAGAACTCATTTCATTACTCAGCTTATGTCTAATTACTTAACTGTATGGTATGGTCATGGTGTCCTTGATGACTTGTACAGCTATTTGGTGAATGGCCTTCATTCTTAGTACATCGATCAGATACAGAAGCATTTTACTCGATACAAGATTCTTTTCTAAGATCAGCTCAGAAGCAATAACTTTGAGAATTCTTTTTAAAGAATTACTACGGGGTGCTAAAATGGGAATTGTGAAATTTTTCGGTTATTGTTTAATGCTTAATATTTTTGTAACTAGTTTATCTTATTCCATGGTCGATGGAGAGATAAGATTGCGAGACATGCTACAAGAAAAAGATAAGAAGGCCCTGTTCACCAAAAAGTTAAAAAAGACATCGACCGATAACTTGAAAGAATTTATTAAGGAGGTTGACAAGACTGGTGCCTTAAGAAAGATTATAAGAAAACTTCACATTCCAAAAGATAGTTCCCTCTCCTTGAGTACTCAGGTATCACGGCCGAATATCTTCCCAAACATTTTTAATCAAGAGGATGGATTTATTGTGGATGCTGTTATTGAGTGGCCACTTTGGTGTAAGTTTTGTAATTTTGGTTTACAAAATGATCTCAATTATCTCAAAAATATTTACTACGAAATTGCATTGTAATTTAAATTATATTATTTTAGTGGATTTACATGCATTCGCAGAGGCAATGCATAATGACACCCTTTTAAATGAACTATTACCTTTCCATGATGGACACGGATGGGTTGGACTTGGAGAACCTGACGTAAAATCTGATTTGGAGGATGATGTAACACAAACCGAACAAAAGAAGGAAGTTAATGAAGAGGAAAATGATGATGACGCTTTCTTCATGGGTCCACCCGTTCTTGGTGGAGACGAAGATGATGAGCCGTTTATGGGAAAGTCTTTGTCCGGACTTTCAGGAATAGTTGGACTGGAGCGTTGTCACATTTATGAAAAAATTGAAATAGGAATGAGTACTTATTTGGATATATCTCGGAATCAGTCTCGTGACTGTGTGCTCCGGGCAGTTTGTGAAAGTCAACTGCTTGCTGATTTTTATCCAGATGCTCCATCTTCAATATTTTTTGAAGTTATTCATTTAATTTTAAAGTATGTTTAATAATTATTCTTTGTCTAATTTTTTCAAAGAAGATTATTTGCACGATTAATTTAAATATATATTTTCATTTCAGACCAAGTTTAGGAGCGAATGATTCCTGTTTTGAGAAATACATCGAAGCCGAACGAGCTGCTTATGAGGGCCCCGAGCATTGCTCCAAATACATCTCAAAATGCCCCCTAAACATTGCTGGACTGTTTGTTCGCAACTTTTTTCCAGAAATTCTTTAATCTTGACTAGGATTATCTCTGCTACTTACTTTTAAATAATATGTATATAAGTTGTATATATGAATTTGCATCAATATTTTCAAAATCCAATTTTTATAATACATTATACTTATACTTGAGATTTGTTTATATGCCATGAAGTTGCGCAAGTAAAACGTAAGCATGTTGTTGTGTTACTTGACTATGTTTTTGAGCATTGTAAATGGACAAAAGAGAAAAGTGACTGGTAGTTTTTCCCTTTGAGCAAATTGAAAAGTAAAAATGAATTGAATTGGTTTGGTGTGGTCGGAGGACTACTGCTACTCTCACAACACACAAAGGGAACAAGTCAGGAAAAGATGTTCTTTTCACCAAACTAACTCATCATCAAATTACTCTCTTTTCTCCCACTCAACAAGCAGAAGAAAGAAGTCTTCTTTCTATTTATATGGCATTCATTCTTCAACACAAAATTGCATAATCTCATCTCATAACATTTTCAATTGAATTGAATACGCACACAAAATAGCATCAAGATGAACAGTTTTTTTTTGTTGTTTGAAGTTGTTTACCGACAGACTGCTCTCTTTTTTACTTGTATATTTCCAATCCAAAGCAAAGTAGGTATACTACTACCATGTAAACATGCTATGTTCTTTTCCTATTTCTTAACTTTTCATCTTTATCTCATTCATTTTATTTTTGTGGAGTACTAATCAGGTTGATGTAAGTTAGTTTTTGGCTTCTTTATATTTGACCGGCTTGCTATTTCATTTATTTTCTTTCGTTTGAAACACCTTTCTCCATTCATTCCCTTCTTCAACAACATCCAATCCAATTTCATTTGCTTTCATTCACTCAATTCTATTCAGTGCACAATCAGCCCAAACAGCTAAACAGAAAAAAATCGGCTTCTTTCAACTTCATCCACTTAAATTCACTTTTCATGCATTTCAATTTCATCCATGTATGATGTACTCCGACAAATAGGGTAAAATATTCATGTATCTATTTAAGTAAAATCTGGTACCAGTACTCAAGATAAGTAGCCAAAATCCAATTCATTTTTATTGACAAGTCATCCACCAAATGTTTCAAAAAGTTATGTGAGTACCTTTTCAAGTAAGTCTGCAATACACTGAAAATGATGCGACATTTAAACTGGCAAGAATTAAATTAAAATCTTTATCACAGAACCGATAGACGAGTTTTAATTTCATAAAATTAAACACATACTGTATTTATACAAAAATATACTAATACATTAGTTAACATTAATATATTGGAGCAGCTGTAGTTGGTTCTGGTTCAAATTCAAAACCAGGCATTCCCAATCTCCAGTTGCTTGTATAATCCTGCTTCACCTCGAGAGGTCGGTCAATTTTCATGTAATACTGATCAACAGTATCATACTTTGGCCATTTTGGAACAGTATCCGATGGTTCAGGAGTAGGGTCACCATGAACAAAGAAGTTGGTAAAAAGTCTGCAGTACATTCTTGAGAAAATGGTGTCGGCTGGACTCAGAATGAATGGAAGACGGAACCTTTTGGAAAAGCAAGATGTAGATATATGGGGCATTGTAATACAAAGGAATTGATCATGGTCTTAAATATATAGAGTTGAACTTACATGTAGATCAGATCATCAGCATGACAAATGCCAGGCTTCATTGGGGGTTTCTCTCCACCAATGACCGAAACAATCAAGTTAAATGCCAAATTGTACAAGCTACTCCCATATGTGTTGTAATGCTCAAAGTTGTACAGGTAAACGGTGGAAAGTCGTCTGGACAGGATGTCAGCAGTTCGTAAGACTGGAGCTTTCATGAACAATGAACTGAGCATCTGTGAATATCATGGAATTAAACGATGCAATTATAATGCTAATTATGAATTTATGAAACACTGCTAGTCAAAGATTTTGTTATATCTTCTTACATCTAGCAATTCATATTGAATTTCAGTAAAGTTGGTCCGGTCTGCTCCGGGGTGTAAATATCCAAGAGCCAACGATTGGGAAACTGAAGCTCCATTTTGGGATTCGTCAACTCCCCAAGTGGACAATAGCTGTCCCATAAAGCGTTCTCTAAGGTATCCAGTATCATTCAAAAGACCCTGAGGATTTAAAACAAGGAAATGGGTACCAGCCAATGGAAGAATTCCTTCTTGTTGTACAGTTCCCAAAAGAACTGGAACGTTTGGTAAAGGTCCTTCTGTCAAAAGTTTTAATGGATCATCAGGCAAAAATGCTCCAGGAACATCACCCTCAATTACAGGGGTGGTCCCAGCAAGAAGTATTTTGAAATCCATGAAATCTTCCAGCTTTTAAATAAAATAAAATCATTGTAATGAGTTCCCAGATAAATAATATGCTAAGTTTTCTATGATCATTGGATTCACAAAATCTTGTAAACTTACAATAACTCCCAAACTAGCCTGACAGAGCATCTCCCAATCCTTTTCTTTTAAACATTCAACAAGCTCTGCGCTGGTTTCAGTGGTACAGTTGAGCAGAGCACCAAGTCGGTTTGCACTTTCCCTTGGATTTCTATCAATAGCCCATTCCTGAAGTGGGCTTCCACTCATGGCAACCACCTTATGGAACAGACCTTGTGCAAGCGGAGAGATAAGCATGTACAGAGCACTTGCACTTCCAGCCGACTCTCCCATGACGGTAACCTGATTTGGATCCCCACCGAAAGCCTCAATATTTTCCTGTACCCAGCGAAGTCCGAGTACCATATCCTTCATTCCGGCGTTAGCCGTGGTCGAATCATCTCCTGTGTGAAGAAATCCAAAGGTTCCTAATCTATACTGCGTTGATACCAATATAATTTGCTCGTCGTTTAGAAGCTTGATCCCTGTGTAGATTGAGTTTTGACCGAAGCTATAACCACCGCCATGAATGAAAAAGACAACAGGTAAAAGTGGACCAGTTGCACCACCCTGAACCCGAGAGTAAACGCTCAAGTAAAGACAGTCTTCATCAGCTTTGGTTAAATTGCCTTTGAATTGTGCGCAAGCGTTGGGATGCGAAGTGGCTAGGAAGGTTTCGTTGCCCCAGCCTGGATGAGGTTGCGGAGCCTGCATAGAATTTCATGGGACGGTTTTTTACTGATCAACCAAGCACTACGTCAAAACTTGTTGGCTTTATTTGCTTACCTTAAATCGAAGATCACCAACTGGCGGGGATGCAAAAGGGATTCCTAGATACTGATAAATGACACGACCTTCAACTGAGAGTCCCGTTTTTCCTTGGATTGTTCCGTTTTTGATGGTTACCATGGGTGCAAACGTGTCTGCAGAGGTACTTGCCTCCCCTTCGTCATTCATTTCGGCAATCCATTCTTTAATTACAGGGTCATCCCTCCAGTCGCTAGCTTTTGCGATAGCAACGACTGTTAACAGACCCAACAGAAGGGGCAATCTGGAAATCTTCCATATATTATGCATGATAGAATTTCGGGGTTAAACGTAGCTTGCGAAGTAAACGACCTACAGCGTAGGAATGACTTGTGACAATATCGAGTTTGCTTTTATATACTCATTTATGATAAGTGTGAAATTCCCATTTTAAATCAACAGATAAAAATTTGTCTTCAATAGTATCTTTCGTTAACTGTTGAGATTTTTGAACGCGGGCGGGACAATCCCCGACCAATTTGGGAATTACACAAGTGAGATTAAATCGATTCATTAAACTGTCAATAAATGATTACAACAATGCATAAAAATATACAATAATTTATAGATTGATGTCCAATCTTGAGTTTGAGTGGCAAATCGATTATGGGTAATAACGAAAAGGAAGATAAGTTACTGAAAGGTTTTCAATTGATAAGCTTTGAAATTTGATTGATATTCATGAGATAAATATGACGAACTTATTTATGGGAATTTCGCAGATGCTGGCTGACACGTTTGGTGAATATCAGATTAAAATAGTGACTGTGTTTTCCAGTTATGTATTATGCGAGACTTTTGGTTATTGTTGTTTTAAACGGAAAGAATCAAATTAGAAAATTGACAATGTTAATGATATGAATTGATAAAGGTTCACTGTCATCGAATGAAAATGTGAACCTGCACTACCATAATGAAAATAGACACGGGATTGATAAGAGGACAAGTTTTAATATGTGTACCAAGTTTTCAAGTGCTGAGTATGAAGCACGAATGCTGCGTAAGGGTCGTGAATAAAGAAGTAAGAAACAAAAGTTTACACATACAGGTCAATAATAGATAGTTGATTATAGTAATGTAACATTTTTTATTGATTTGATAAACTGCAAGGAAGCGTCTGGCTTATAAAATATTTTAATTCAAACTGACAATGACATGAAAATACAAGGTACAATTCAGTTAGTTCATCATTTACAATAAGCTTGATGGCAGACCGTACAAACGCCAAGATATGGGATCGATGACAAAATGTTACCATGCAACAACATTTAAACAGAAAAGTATAAGTAAAAGAAATACAAATTATACTTAAATTCGTTCACTACACAGCAAAGTAAAAACTTCAAATTTTTAACAACGTTAAATTAACAAAATATAAAGCGTTCTGAAGACAAACAGACTTCTTGGATAATATCAAAATATCAACATAACTTTTATCTCATAATCATATGTACTCAAAAACATGGTGCTGCATAAAAGAATTACTATGGTAACTGGTAACAATTAATCTTTTCGACTAACTAAAAATTACAACAAAGATCGTTATCATCACATCAAGGCAAATTTTATAGGAATTTCGGATTAGACACCCTTAAGAAGTTCAAATACTGTTATGTTATTAATATCTTTAAGCATAATGCCAATGAGGGGATTATCAACAATCATAATGACTATTTGTAACCTAACCTAATAGTTTACTGTCTTGTCGAATGAGTGAAATTGACTTTCCCTCATCATCATCGTCTTTGATTGATAATGTCTTAGAAAGGTTGCTCATCTTGGTCCTTCTTCTGCGACGCCGGTGCTGGAGGTGGAGGCACATTTCCGTTTTCCATCTCCCTCGCAAATTTATTCAAAGCTGCGTTATCCAATAGCTCAAACTTGGACGAAGTCTCCCGGAAACAATTAGCCACCATTACTTTCGCCAACATTGGCACATCTACACTGAACCAACGCTTTCTATCAAGAGGCTTCAGCAATCCCTGCAAAATCGCTTCTCCCATTCTTGACTCCTCCCTTCCCCCATCTACAAGAAGTACTGCAGGTCGATAAATGGACAACTTGGGAAAATCCATTTCAGTCAACTCCTCCTCCACTTGACCCTTGGTTTTAGGGTACAAGAAATACGCATTCTTGTTAGCACCAGCAGATGACACCAAATGTAAATGCTGACATCCTCCATCCTTGGCCAACTTGGCAGTTTGAACTACATAGTCATGGTCCACCCGGTAAAACCCATCAGCTCCCGACTTCTTTCGCGTGGTTCCAAGAGTTGAAAATCCAACGTCATACCCTTGGAATACTTGTTTATACTCGTCAATTTTTTCAAAGTCGACAACCTGGTTGTCCACCTTTTTGTGACCTGGATTTTCGTCAGGATTTAAGGCAACTGTGCGCCGACCAATTAAGGTTACCTTTTCAAAACGGGGGTCAGCTGCCAACACGTTGACAAGCTCTTTCCCCACAGCACCGGTGGCTCCAAGAACGAACGCAGATAACCTCTTGTCCATTTTTATTGGTGGCGACCAGCGAATATTGTCAAGTTGATTGAGAGGTACGTGTGCTACTTTTCCAGAGTAGTACGATATGGATGTCTGATTGACAGGGTCCCCCGAGTTGTACCAATATCCTAAACTGAGTGCTACTACGACAACTACAAATGTCTTGGTCTGTTGAGAAACCATTAAGGCAAAAAAAGGGTTGGAGATTATTAAACAATTTAAAAGGGAAATATTAAATAAGGACAGCAAAGAGAAGGCTGTTGAGCACAGGTAACACACAAGCTAGGCCGAATCCTTTTAGAACACACAGTAAATTGAAAATAAATACGTGCATTAGTCAAAAAAGTCAATGATTTTAGAGTGCGAAAACGATTAATTGATTAAACGTCTCATAGAAATAGTGATTTGGAAATTCATTATACCCACCTATTCATGTATCCAGGGAAAAAACACAATAAACTTTCACCAAATCAAATGGTATGATTTGTAGTGCAAATTTTTCATAAATTGATATTCTTGGTAAACCGGGTTAAGTGTTAAGTCAAGTTGGTATAATTTTAATATTTTAATTTACTAATCAATTATTAAACGGGTCGAACGAGTCTATTAACGTCCACTACAGCTGATTAGATTTTACTTTCGCTTCCATGCATGTGTGAATTTGAGCTGGACATGGGACAAGGCTCAGCTCAGTCAGACGGGCTACGTGAGAAAAAAAACTAGCAAAAATGACAAGAAGATCGGATAGCTCTCGGCCCTCGGCTCGGTTCCGATGGTGCCTATTACCCCATCTGCATCCGTTGTTATTCTCACCTCCATAACCGCTTTGTTTTCCAGAGTAAATTACAAATTATGTAATTCTAGAAATATTTTGGTGTTCGAAACACATTTTGACTTTTTTAATAATTCCTTGCTGCTTACATTAAAATCCTAAAAAATAGTAATCCAGTTACCTAAGCCCAACATTCGTCATTCCCGGTCAGAGTGCGGTAAAATACATAATGAATCAGTTAATCGATTATCAATTGACATTTTAAATTAATTTTTCCTGCGGGATATAATGATTTTATGCAAAGCATTAAGATCTGTGGATGACACATGCAGCAAATAATTTCGACAGTAGTATATGTATATGTACTATGTACTGTTGTCTTGACAAAGTGTCAAATTGCATGCAATTCTTGAAAGTTTATTGTCAATTAGCGACTAGCTACGAATTTATATTTTAATGTAAAAAAAATTAGATCCACTTGGTACAATACCTAAATGAATGAAGATGATAGTACAAAAATTTTAAAGACATTTAAATAGGATTTAAGGAATGTATATTATGCACATGTCTCCAACATTGAAAATGACAGTTACAGGTAGTTGTCGTGGTAGTGGTAGCAATAGATCAATTGTTACATGCATAAAAATCGTGTGATATCCGACCAAAAAGTCAAAAGATTGCTTTTGTTATAAGCATTATTGTACATCTACCTGTCTTTCAATTTTTCAATAGTTTCTTGTAAAAAATCATGTTAAAAGTAAAGCAGCTTCTAGCCTTTCATCATTTGTATTTTTTTGTTGTTTTAAAGACTATAGATAAATCAGTCAGGTATGAAACAAGCGTAATACGTACGTGGATTTTAAAAGTTTCTACCTTGCTTTGCTGAGAACTATTTGAAGAAATAATGAAACAACTTTTGTTAAGTAATTTACGCAAGACGAAGACTAAATACATACATGTATAAGCAACATAATAATATTTTTTCATGGCTTGGCTTCAAACCTTCAAAGCGAAAGGTCTTTGAACACTGGTTATGCCAAGTCTCATTTTACTTTTCATTTCAGTCTAACATCTTTCAATGTATTCTGCTGGAATCTAAATCGCAGCAAAAAACACGGTTTCATAAATGGTATATATGGTAGGCCAGGCCAGGCCTTTTACTGAGTTTTACTTTCTATACAAAAAGTATACCAAGCTATGCGTCTGTTTTTTTAAGTTGCTTTTTGGTTAAATAAAAAGGATGAGTAGGGTGAATCTTGTGTGTAGGAAGATTGGAAAGATGATGTTGCACGATTTTTTATTGTTGCCAGTAAGTATAGTTTCTCGTATGTACAATGAATTTGGTAGGTAGAAATTTGTTGAGATTTGCAGCATCATCAGATTCAACATTCACTTCTCTATACCTTTTTGTGTTGGAATGAAAGTAAAGATTTTTTTCTTGTTTGCAAAGACAGGGATGATGTTACGATGTTCCTACGCAAATATTATGTAAGAAAGATTGAGTGAATGTACTTGCAATACAAAAACTGAAACTGATTATTATATAGCGTATATTTTCTATACCTGCTGGACTTGCACTTGTTAACCCGATCTCATAAGAAAGGTATGTACAAATTAGG